>CANXYI010584574.1:0-10813 GCA_948208565.1 Hura crepitans
TAGGCATATGGTACACAACATGGCATAATTGATTTTTAACTCGCATAATGCATTAATAAACTCCATATCAATATTCTTGCAAATTTCATCATTTATAACCACTCTAAACCATCTTATATCATGTATTTATCATTCCATTCATCATAAATTATAGTTATATCATTTATTGTATTTTTATGCATTTAATACCATTTAATACTAATATGGACATAAAGTAATTAATACATTAAATGCAAATTTGAGGCAAATTAAAGTGAATACACATACCCAACAAGGTCGTACGGGACACCCAAAGTTGGCCTAGGCCTTCTCCTTGCCTCAAGAGGATCGCGTTCTCATTTTGCCGACGAATACAAAAGGGTACGAAAATAAAAAATTAATATAAAATAATATAAACATCAAAAAAATATTCCAAGCCTATATATGTGCTCTACAACACCCAAAGAACTCATGAAAATAAAATTTACGAAAAAGAAAAACTTGAGAGTCTAGAGGTTACTATTCACCTCAGGATTTTCTCGATTTTTCTCCCGAAATACTATGCCATTGCCAATGATTTTGGTGTCCATGAACTCGTCTCAGGATGCTCTTCATTTTGGGTATAAGCTTATAAAGTGGATCGACTTTAGGAAGAAGAAATCAAGGAAGAAGAGAGGGAGAGGAGGTGGACAAAAATTTGGGTAGAGGAGTGGAGGATGGTGAGTTTTTGGTGCAAATGGGTGGAAATTAGAATTTTCCCTATTTATACCCTTTAAAAAAATAATTTTTCCTTCCTTCAAAAAATTATTATAATCGATAGGAATGATAGTTTTCTCTTATTTCTATGCCCAAAATTCCATTAATCCAAGCCTTAAATCTTGCCAAAATATAGAGCCTAAATTACGACAATGCCCTAAAAAATTAATATATTTTATGTCCCAAAAAATGGATAAAAATAGTTCCTGAACTCAAAAAAAATTCTGATTCTAAAGCCATTAGACTATTCGAAATATTTGAGTATTAGGTTGTAATATTTTTGGATTATTTTGGGCAACTTTTTATTTATTTTACAGTTCAGCTTTGCCTACGACACTATTTATAAGACACTATCGCAAAATCTTAATTAGCATTTTTAACCATCCGAATGACTTTGGATTGGCTTTAAACTTTGCCTAAAATTCTCTTATAATTAATACTCCTCGTCGGTAGCTTAGTGCAACTCGAGTTTTAGGAAGCACTATTCATCTCGAGAAATACTATTCATAAGAGTTGGGATTTTTAGGTTATTACATAGGGTTTAATGAATGTTAATGAATTTAACTAAATGAAAAATAGAGGAAAAATAGGCTAAATATGGAAGATTGAAATTAGTGAATGTAATATGGAACTTTAAGGACATCGTGGGAATTTTCTAAATCATTTTATGGATGAAATTTGCAAGGTAATGGCTTAAAATGAATGATCGTAACTCATATTGGGAAGGTGCATTGGTGTTAACACAAAATGGTGTATGTGTAATGCCTGAAACACATGTGCATGTGTGATAACATGTGTGATGCATAATGTGTGTGTGTATATGTATACATTAATGGTAATGAATAATGACATAATCATGCTAATGTATAACATATGAATGGCAAATGATAGATGGTAATGTATGTAACAAAAAAGGCAATATGAGCATGCTAATATGGAATGACAATATGCACAATAAGACTCATAATATGAGACACATAATGTGATATTGATAAAATATTGTAACATATATATGGCTATGCTTATAAGTCATTTGGATAATGAATCAAATGATGAAAAGATAATAGCCCATATATTTAGACAACCTGCTGGATAGGTTAACTAGTTAACTAGGGGATGTAGTAGCTACTAAGGCACTTTAATGTCACTGATACCGATGATATTGTTCACTTTGATATTTGATTTCACTTAATTATATATCATATAGGTGTAGCTGCAGGAGGTCCAATAGAACCACTGCATATATTCTTATATGGGTATAGCCACTGAGAGGTTCAATAGGACCATTGCACACTTATATGTGGCTACATTGATATTAATTGATCATTTGATTATTTCATGTAAATACAACTGTACGGAGGTCTAATAGAACCATCGCACATAATCTCAAGCAAGTGCATCCATCGAAAGGTTCAGCACGACCACTGCACATTATTGTTGGAGTAGCAGCATAGAGGTCCAGAATGTGGACCACTGCATAACATGATCCTGATATCTAGTACTTGGATATGTCTTCTAAATATGGGCTAAAAATGTAAATGGCATAGATGTAACACAAACTATAAAATGAATAAATAAATAGTTATAAATAAGAACTCAATAAATATGAAATAACTTAGCTTTAATGTCATAATTAACTTGGTTAATGGACATACAACCTAATAAAGATATATAGGTATGTAAGAACGAGTTGAACATACATAAACCAATAAATGTAAATAAATAATGATAAGACTACAATTTAAATTGGTCAACTGATGATAACACAAGTGAGGAACCAATATGAATGCTAAAGGACATGTTTATTTTCAAATACATGTGTGCCATGAATACATGTACATATATGTGCACAAGATTATGCTTAGCATATCATGTTTTCTTGATTCATTAGTTGTAGATAGATCTAGTTTCAACATTAGCCTCAAGGTAGCAGTACAGCCTAGACCACTTTTAGTTGGTATAGTTTTATACACCTTTTATGTGAAGCAAACATAATTAGTGGCACTTATATATATATACGTAAGATGTGGGTCCAATACAATGATTTATATGTATATAGCTTATCAAAGCACCTTGTTCATGTAACTCAATAGATAAACACCAATAGTGCATAATTATTGTATGATGTATGCCTGATCCAATGTGCATTTAGATTATAATACATGTTATGACTGATGATGTTGTGTGTTGATGGATGTTATTAGAGGATCATAAGGACCTAGATGATTAAGTTTGAGTTTATGAATGTTGTAGGAGAGTATTATTCATAGGTTTATTTTGTGACATTTCACTAAATAGCCATTATGTTGTTGGATTTTTATCAAAGTGCAATAGTAGGATCTTAGCACTTATATTCATAACACTAGATCTATAACTACACATTGGCCTTAGATGCTTATGATGTAAGCATACAACAAAGGAATAAAAAGATAATGGTATAATTGGTTAATGCATAATCTTTTATTTGGATTGGCAATGGTACAAGTAGGAGGTGTCATAATATGCCATCTCTCATTCGGATCTGGCTATCGAGTCGGGTGAGGGGTGTCACATTAGGTGGTATTACAGCTTGGTTTAGGTGTTTTTAGGCTGCATATGAGTGCCATAGGGTTCATATATAGACATATATCACACAAAGCTACAATGTTTGAGTCTAATATCTATTTCTTGATATAGATTAAAGATGAGTGGCTAAGGATCACCTGTTAGTATAGAGTAGGTGGAAAGTCATGCTCCTACCATTGTATAGAAGCAAGCAAGTTTAGTAGCATCTACACCTAATAATACAGCGCAGCTAGCACAAGCACAACTCTAGCCATAATACAATATATGGTTGACACATTTAGATAGGTTGTAGCATCTATCACTCCTCCTTCACCACTAGCACTATAGTAGCCACTTATGCCACAAGCCCTTCAAACGACTTATGGAATGCTCTTGTCTTGAGGTTATGTAAATAGTGCCATAGGGTCTAAGAAGTGCACCCAAGGTTTCGAGTCATTCACATATGGACTGAGGTAGTGACACGGGTCAAGAAATTTTAAAGGGCCTTAATTTGATGAAAAGAGCAAAATTAAAAATTTTAGTAGAACCAATAATTCATTTCAGACTGAAAGCTACCCATTAGTGCAATTAAAATTTTTTAGGCCGGGATTAACTCGAGATATGCCCAAACAGACCCGAAAATAGTAGAACCTAAAGCTCAAAAATTCCATTGAGTCCACTGGTGAAAGAATTTTTAAAATCAGAAGTCGTTTGCAAATTCTCAAAATTTTTTAGGTTAGCACACAAATCGAGGTAGTCTGAAAACTATCCTCTCAATAAAATTTGGCCATGAAAGTTTATGAGCAGATAGAAGGGATTAAAAAGGAATTTTAAAATAAATGGTGTAATTTTTAGAGGTTTGAGTGAATTTTAGTGAATGTTCAAAGTTTGCCACAAAAATCGGGATGGTTCGAGATTACTGGGACCACCTTTGACATGTCAAGGTGGGCCTCACTTCATGCCAATTGGATTGCATGTTGCCAAATGGCAAATGGAGGTTGACAAGGGGATTTCCACTTGGAATAGACAAAAGCCATTCTTCCCCCTTCCTTGCTTCCTACTAATGCCATAGATTAGGGAGATTGGCCTTAACTTTCTCCTCCGGCCACTAAATGGAGAGATTCTAGTTTCTAAAAATTCTTTTATGTGTTAGGCACCATGAGGAACAAGAATCAAGCCAAAAGGAGTGGCTATTTGGGAGATAAAAATCAAGTAGACTAGTTTAGAAAGTCTAGAACCATGACTAAAAAGTGAGTCCATAGATGTTTCACTTCCTTTTCTTAGGCTTTTTGGTTGATTTTTAATGCTAGACCATGGCTAGCATTTGGGTGGTGATATGTGTGAGGTGGTTGTGGCCTAAAGATAGCATTTTGAGGCCCATGAAGGAGGAGAAAAGTCACCGTAGTGGCTGGAAAGGGAAACTGGCAGCCTAGGCATGGTAGAGATGGCACCTTCAAAGTGAAATGTAAGTGGACTTCAAGCCTTTTATTCATGTGTTTAGGTGTCTAGGCTAGTGAACCTTGAATTAGGATGGCTGGAATGATGAATCTAAGGTTGATTCCTTGATTTGTGATGTTGCTTAAGTTGAGAGTTTAATGGGATTAAGAATGTTGTTTTTAGTGTTTGCATAATTAGCCTAAAATGCTTGTTGAATTTTGCTAGCTATGGTTGCTTGGTTGATTAATTTGCTACCTAAGATGAATTTAAAATGTGCTTGGCATGCTAGGATGTGAATTATGTAAATTTCGGTGTGGAAATCACCATGGATTGTGTATTTTGCTTGTGGCCATGAGCTCTCATGAGTAGTTCTAGCAATGTTACTTTGTACCTTAGCCATATTGGCTTAGTATGAGATGTTTATGAGCATATTAGCAATCATGGCATGTGTATATGATTGAATGTGGATATCACATAGAAAGGAATGAAATATTAGTCCATTTTTCCTAAGTACCCAAAAGCTTAAACCATAGGGTGTTGGCATGAAACTTATGGTTGCTAAGTGTTAGTTAAGTACATTGAAATGGCTTGATTATTGGCATGAAATGGCTATGGAATTAGCTAAGTATATGACATATTAATAGAGCAATATACACCTTGAAAATGTGCCTTGAAATGGCTAAAAGAAATTAGGCTAAAATATGTAGCTAAGGCTTGAAATAATGACTTAAAAAGGTGGCTTTAAATGAGCTAGTAAATTAAACATTTCTTATGCCTTTGAGGGGCTAGATTTGTACTATGTTTTAGCCATGGAATTGGCCCAGTTATTTTTGGCTTCATGCCTAGGAATATGCTTAAAAAGACATTGAAAACTAAGTTTAATTTGGACTTAAAATAGTCCTAGAAACTGACTTTAAAAATGGTCGAAATGACTTATAACTCTATAGTTGACTAGTACTTGAACAAAAATTGTCACTAAACAAAAAGTATCACCTTTTTAAGTGGAAATGCTGTGATAAATTATAACATATGTACCTTGAATTTTGGTCATAATCAAACTTAAGTGCTGTCATGGAATTTCACTCGGTAGAGCCAAAATGTGGCTACACCAATTTGGATAAAATTTAAAGTATGAGATAAGATTTTTAACTATCTATTTTTGAAACTTAAATATTATAAGAGTATTTTTGGTCAATAAATGAATTTAAATTGAGCTACTTGGCCCATTAGTTAGACACCCACTGGACGGGTTGACCGATCAACTTAGAATTTTACAGCTGCTAGTTGTCTGATATTCAGATAGTCATTCTTATTGGTGGCTAGAAAGGTCTACGAACTGATCACCATTATGTCACCTAGTTATTAATGTCATTTATTGGTGGCTGAAGAGGTCTACGGACTGATCTCTATTATATCACCCAGTTATTAATGATGATTTATGGCTGGGGAGGCCCATGGGATGTTCTCTATTATTTCACATAGCTACTTTTATCTGTGTCTAAAGAGGCTATGGCTAATCTCTATTATGGCACGCAAGTCGATACAGTGGCATAGGTCCAAAATGGGGACCACTGTAATAGTTTATTTCCCTCTAGATCTAGTGTTTTAAAGTGTCGTCTTCCTAGTTGGACTAGTGACTTAAATTAATTAAATAATTAGATTGATTATGAATATAAAAATTAAGCATAATTGAATAGTATTTTCTGAGTTTCTAATAAAACGTAGGTTAAAGGGTATTTTGGACATTTTGCACATATGTGCCAGATCAGTTAATTAATGACAAATATGCATGTTATAGATGGAATAACTAATTTAAATAATATATATGAGTCAAGCAAACTATTTTAGGACACATAAATACCTTAGGGAGATAAGGTTTAAGCGGACGTGAATGACTTTTTCAGAGGAAGTAGTAAAAATATAGTAAAAGGGTATTTTAGTTATTTTTACCTATGATACAAATAAAATAATTCTTATAAAGTATGCATGTTAAAAGTAATAATACTCACACTAAATGATTTATCTGAGTTAAAAATGCTATTTTTAGACCTGATAAATACCTTAGGGGTATTTTAGTAATTTGGCACCCCAGTGTATAATTAAGTTATATAATGAAGTAAAATCATTTTGAAACTACACAAGTATGTTAATGATATAAATGCTATGATTAAAATGCTTTAAGTTCACCACTGAGTATCTCGTATACTTAGCATACCGATTTTGGTACACAGGTACACAACAGTGGGAACCTGCTTCATAAAGCCTAACAATTGTGGTTCAGAGGATACAAGTGAAGAATTTGGATGTAATTATTGTAAAGTTTTGATATCCATGTACCTAGGTGAGAATTATATAGAAATATGTATATAGGCTAGAGACAGGTAATGTAATTAAGTAAATATATCCTGCTGATGTAAATAAAGTATCTTTATACGTTCTTTGGTGAATGTATAATTATATGTTATATTGATGCTGATGTGAGCCTAAGGCTCTATATTTATGCATGTTTTCTCTGTGGCCTGAGGCCTAAGTTTGATGTGTGCTTAAGCTGAGGTTAGGTTGAGATTAGGGCATTAAATGGGTCTTGGTGTTGTGAATTGTTTATAGAAGTGTTAAACAAGCTTGATAAAATTTTGGGATAGAACTCGAGTAGCCGTTTTGCTACTGGATTCTTAGGTGGTACCTGATCACCATCAAATTTCCTTTCTAATGACTAAACCATATTGATTCTAACCTAAATGGATTATAAGAACTAATTGAAGTGATTTTAGAGTCAGATAGAATGATCTAGTGTGAAATTGGTAGAAGTTAAATGAATGACCTTAGGGGAAATTTTAGGATGGGTGACCTAGCAGGAAGTGTACCGCTTATTGGGTTTCTTTGGGGATCTAGTAGAGGGTGTCACATTTGGTGGCATTAGAGCCTAGGTTTAATGTTCCTTAGTAGAGTACATAGATATCAAATTGTTAAGTTTTAATTCCTCTGGACTGCTACACTATCTAAGGCTGAGAAGGGAAAGTCTTTTATAATATAGAGATGACTAGTCTAATTGCCCGAAGAAGGGTCCTTAGAACCAATTGGGTTGGTATCCATAGTTATATAGAGAACATTCTGTGTATCAGTACCTAAACCTATTTATGCTGCTTAGTAGCCAAAGTCATGGATGATTGACTGATAACAGGCAGGAGAAACCCTATCCATGTACTGTGAGAAGTAATACATGAAAAGGACTTGCCAAATTTCTAAAGTATGCTGAGGAAATTATTTTCAATGACACATATATAGAATATAAGAGATTCTTTAGAGGACTAAATGTAAAATCAAGGATATAGATAGCTAAACCTTAAAAAGAGGGTTTTGGTTGTACCAGTACCGGTTAATTTAGTAGGGAGGATATGGTACTAGTAAGGAGAGCCTTCTTTTAGAGAAAAAGGTAGAGCATTGTGGTATATCCAATGCAATGCAAATTGGTAAGATAAAGAGAGAGGGCACCGGGAGTGGACCACCTATGTGTGGCTTTTATCAGAAGAGTTACGGGGAGCAGTGTAAAAGAGGCTAGTAGGAAGAATGTCTCCAGTGTGGTGTTAGAGACCACTATAGAGAGAAAGTGTCCTCAGACAGAGAAAAAGGGTGCTTAGACCTAGATACCTAATGTTACACCCTAAAGTAAGGGTCAGAGATAGATTAAAGGAGAGTAGTCCGGTGCTAATTAGGGTAATAAAGTTAGGGCTTGTGCTTCAACTAGGCAGTCTATAGTGAGACTGAAAAAAATGGCTGTAGCACTAGATGGTATGACTAGTGTTTTGTTTATTTAATGTTTTAGTCTTAGCTTTAATAGACACTGATTTAATGCCTTATGTGCATGTACTACACTAGTATAAAATAGATAGATAGGGCCAGAGCAATTTGATGCAGACATTAGAGTTAGTAACCCTATAAGGCAGTGAGTGATGGTGTATAAAAGAAGCCTTTGGTGATTTAGGGGCATGGATTGTTGTTAGTTTGACTAAGTTATATTTAAATAAATTGAGGTACTTCTAGGATGGGTTGGCTTATCAAGTGACAAGTTATGACTGAGGTTAACCATAAAAAGTCAACCCTTTAGACTATATGAAGACTATTAGAGATAATGGATGGTGAGAGAAATTCTTTAGACAATTTTATCTTTGTTATCAGGACATAATAACTCCTTCAAAAGGAGAGAGGCCTATTTAGCCTAAGGTATTGATTTGACTGATTTAATCCTGATTTAGCATATCTATCAGTTAAAGCTTAGTTCTCTGATGTATTCTTATTGAGCTACCAGTGTTATCATCTTAGAGAAAACTGAATTCTAAAGGGGAGATATATCCTAGTATTGCTCCAGTGCCTATTATTCTTTATAGGATAGCATCAATTAAAACAAAAGCATCGAGAATATGGTTGTAAGGGCTACCTAATAAGGGTTTTATTAGACCCAGTATAACCCCTCAGTGAGTGTTTAAGCTGTCTATAAGAAAGAAAGATAGGATCCTTGGGTTATGCATTACCTTAAAGGTGATTGAACAGATTAAATTTGTAGGACCAGTATCCCTTGTTCTGGTGGATGATCTTCTTGATCATTGAGAGAGGCTAGTCTTCTTTTGTTTAGAGGTGATCCGAGGTCTAGATACTATCAGCTGAGGATTTAGGGAAGCTAATATTACTAAGATTGCGCATTTTGAGTCTCTAAAGATGTCATCGGGGGCTCATTAATGCCTTAGCAGTTTTATGGATTGCAATGGGCAAAGCTTTTAATTTTATGTAGACTGGTGGTAATGATATTATGTTCCTGGATGATATTTTGGTGTACTCTAGGAATTAGAAATAGCATGAATAGCATCTGAGGGTTGTGATGTAGACCTTGAAAGAAAGATAGTTGTGTGCCTAACCTAATAAGTGTGAATTGGGCAGACGAAATTTTCTTTAGGCCACTTAGTTTCAATAGAGAGAGTCAGAATTGGCCCTAGTAAAGGTAAGGCAAAATTGAAATCGAAACCCTTTTAGGAATATAACTAAGATAAGAAGTTTTCTAGGCTTAGTTGATGTTATAAAGGGTGTAAGAGGACTTTCATTATTATTATTGCTTTGACTGGATTAATTAGAAAGAATGTAAGAATTGTGTGAGATAATCAATGTCAAGATAGTTTTGCTAAGTGAACTAAAGGTTGATAGAGGCTCCTATCCTGATTCAACTTGAATAGGGTAAGGACTTTGTTGTGTCCAAGGACGCTTTACTGAATAACTTGTTAGGTGTTAACGTTGGATAGAAAGGTAATAGTGGCTAAATTGCAAATGAAGTCAGATTTTAGATAATAAATTGAAGAGAATCAAATGAGAGACAAGTAGATGGTTCGAATACTTACTAAAGAGGGGAAAACCATAGGGTCTAAGTTGATAGTAAGTGAGTGGTGGAATCCATAGAACAGATCGTACATATTGTGTACAGAGGATCTAGGTTGTATACGTTTAACAAAATCCATGAGTCTCCTCATTTTATACATTTTTGATAGAAAAACTTGAGTTTGGGAATTTTATTTATTGATAGTTTGATAGGGAAGGAAATGTGGTAGAGCATGATAGTAAGTATTGATGTGCCAACAGGTAGAAGTTGGGCATCAGAATCCTTCTAAATTCTTGTATCCTATAGCCATACGAGAGTGATAATGAGAAAAGCTAACTTTGAGTTTTGTGATGGGTTCACTATTAACCACAGGTAAAGGTTGCATGGATAATTGTTGATAGATGGTCAAGACAGTTCGAGTTACCCAGTTAGGATGGGTTAGTTTTTGAATAAGTTGGCTAGACTATATGGTGATGAGACTGACATATTTCATTTTGTGCCAGTGACTGTTATATGGACAGAGATCCTTATTTTACTTCTAGATTTTGGAAGAAGCTGTTAGCAGCTTTAGGCACCAGACTAACTCATCACCTAGTCCTTAATTAGATGGACAGTCAGAGAGGGTGACATAGATGTTTGATAATATGTTGTGTGTCAATATTAATAAGATTATGGTTATATTAGATATATATATATATATATATATATATATATATATATATACATATATATATA
>CANXYI010584608.1:0-14952 GCA_948208565.1 Hura crepitans
AATCCTTCAAAGTGACTTTTATGCTTGCATTGTTAGAATACTACTTGCTAAAGGCCCTTGCTAGCTCAACCTAGTCTTTTTTAACCTTAATTTCTTAGTAGTGGTACCAGTCTAAAGCTTGACCGATGAAGGACATGCTAAAGAGGCTTCCTATCTGATCTTTAGAAAGACTAGTAAATTTCATGGCCACGACATATTGCTTCAAATAAGTTCACCGATCATATACGCCATCAAACTTGCTAAAGTTAGGCATCTTAAATTTATGGTGCATACTGTGATCTAGCCTCAAACTGATATCTTCTAAGTCAATGTCTTTTCCTCTAGTTACAAGGTAACTCACAGCCTCCATTTTCTCATTCATTTTCTTAATCTGGTCATCCTTAGTCTACTTGGGTAGAGAGACCCTATTATAGGCAACCTTGACTAGAGGTATGTCATCATCAGATACTTGGTCATTTATTTCATCCACTACCTCTTTTCCATTACTATGAGCTATAAAGTCTACCCCCTGTCTTTTTAAACATGCATAGTGGATATGGCATTAGCGAGTGCAGCTATCAACCTTTTTTCCATCTCTCCTATGACCTCCATCAACAATGATTTGGGACAACTTTATCTCCTAACATGGTTCCTCTTCTTGGTGAGATGATTGCTTAGTTAGTAGTTTCGTAGAGGCACTTGCCTATTCTTTTCCACTGAACCATGAATAAGGGATCAATGATGGCTGAGAAAATAAAGGGTTAGATATGATGCATGAATAATACATATACCTATTATACATGATGTGGTGCATGTTATGCATGGTATGCATGAAATGCAACATAGACAAATAAAAGCTATAAACCTGCTAACCTTATTTCTACCGCACACGTGGTCAAGCCATTCCTTTCCTAGGTGAGATTGCTAAACATCAGCTGGAAATGTGTAGGTTTAAGTATGGACCTTAATTAAGCCTATGAACCTCTCGTATTTAAAGCATATACAGATGGCCTACTGAAGTTTAATTCTTATTTGAAGTGAAATTAGGTTAAATTCATCCCAGATAAAAGGCCTAATGGGTTTAGCCCTACTACAAATAAAGTTAAAAGTAACAACCAATCATAATACAATCATAAACACTTAGGGTCATACAATCTTAGAGGAAGTTGCTAAGTTGAACTATGTGGACTTTGTTGGTTTGAGTTTTGAAAAAGGCTTATGGCTCCCACAAGCAGAAGTCCCTCCTAATAGGTCTTTCCAATCAAGGGTAATAGCAATCAACTAGTTCACCATTTGATATACCTGAAGGTACAAGGCTTGTGAGTGATGAACATGCTAGCAATCCCCCATTTTTGAATGAAAAATAGGCTTATGGTTTGCAACACTATACAGGGTAAAAAGTGATACAATTTATATAGAATGAAATGCATGGGACTAATAAAATTAGAATATTAAAAGGCATATTATTTGGGACTTTTAAATTAAATTCTCAGTCCCAAGTGGAGTCACTACTATAGAGTTTATGTATTGAGGACAAAGCTATTGTGCTTAAAATCACCAACTAGCTCTAAACTAGGACCACTAATCTTGTGCGCAGTAAATGTTCAAAATCAAACCTTATATGCCCCTAATAATATACTTTTTATATTCTAACATTATCAATCCCATATCATGCAAGCAAGCATTATATCTAATAAAGCACACATGTCACCTTTGCACCTAAGAAAAAGAAAATTGCAAATATTAAAATAAAACATAGATATGTATAAAACATCTATAAATTGGGTTGACCTAATAATTACCTGTAATTCCATACGAATTGGAGGTAATTACCCAACTCCTATCTCTAAGATATTGGCATTTGTTAAATTACATTTTTAGTGTGACTTTTGTTAAGAAAAAATCCAAAACCATTTTATTAAAAAAATACCAATTAATTATGTAGAAAAATCATTAATGCGAAGTTAAGTTTTAATATAAAATGAGATAATTAAACTTCCCATTACAATCCATAAACAAGCAAAGAAGCAAAAATTACTAAACTAAAGCAAATAAATAAAAGGCCTAAAATAGCTCTGCTTTTATGTCACTTAGTCCATGTGGATTCTATATGGTCTTTGGCCTAAGTCCATACAGACGTCATGATAAGGGTGATCCTTGGTCCTTCCAAACTCGTATCTAGAATAGGGCTCCAACTTACATTTGCTTAAACAACATAGTCAAAATAATAACAAATGGTCCAAAGGGACATTAAATCATATACGCAAGTATTAAATATATGTTATTAATTAAAAAGGGTAAAAATCAAAGTGAAAACAACTGTATACAAATATAAAACATTAGTCCGCACATATGTAGAATCTTCATAAAGGGAGGTCCATACGGATGTTACAAATAACACATGAATCAAAAGCACAGATAAAGAGCTTTCAACATCTTATAAGGCAAGGTTCTTATAATATATGTAAGGGATATACACATGCATAACAACTATTTAGGCATTCAAATAATTACTTAACACATACGTGATGTATACATATAACAAAACTATTTATTACGTTTACATGTATGCAAACTTATTTGTTATGCGATTATACATTACATTAGTCTATACAAGACCACGACTCCTTATGAAAGGGAGTCCGTGCAGACTTACTCCAATTTTACAAGATCAACTCATAGTTGTAAATGTAATAACTTTGAAATCATATATAGTTAATCATTGATTTATTATAAGTAACATATCGTGGCATGTCGAGATCAATACAATGACAGTTAATTAATTTAATATGAACCATAAAATATATTTACAAAACCATTGTTCGACATATGTTGACACGGACTAAGAATAATAATCGTAATTGCATAAAACAAGTCCATGCAAACTAGATATCCTTGTGAAAGAAGTCCATGCGAACTAATGTCATTAGGTAAAATGCACAATTCAATTCAAAACATATAAATTTCATATGTTAACCTGTCATCTCACTCCTACAATTGATGTGGGAATCATAGAGAATCACCTCACTAAATCAATTAATCTTTGGAGATCATTGATTTAAAATAAAAGGATGAATTTACATAATAAAAGCAACCTTAGAACTTACCTTGATAATAAAACTAAGCAGCAAAACCAAAGGTAAAGTTTTAAAAGAAAAGAAATGTGTAGTAATGGCTATAGGACTAGTGGAGCGAATCCTACGATGGAGTTTATGCATTAAACTCATGGCAAATTGGGTGTTTTGTCAATATTCTTGATGATGATTGTCAATGATCTCCTTTTCCTTAGAAAAGAGTGGGGTATTTATAGTGTTTTTTAAAGGCTCTCCCATTTAGAAGGAAAGGAGTTCTAATAAGACTAAAAAATTAGAATCCTAATTGGAATATAGATTTTTTGAAAGCTTATCATATCGAGGTCCATGCAAACCTATTATGTATAATAAAAGTCCATGAAGACTTAGGTTTTAAGTCATCTAGATGGATCATGGGCCTAGGCCTTTCAAGTTTGAATGGATCAAACTAAAATCCATGTGGACATAGGAATGGATTTGTTAAGGATAAGTCCATGCGGACTTTGAGTGAAGTCTATTATGAATTGGTCCGTGCGAACTAGGCTTCTGGTTTCTTTGTCTTGCTGCTTGGGCCTATCTTTGGCTATCATCATTGACCCCAAAACTAGGGTTCTTACACTATGCCCTCTTCCCTTGCATTTTTCTCTTTCCTCTGTACCCCAACTTGCCACGCCTTTATTCTTGCTAAAAAACACCATGAAGCTCTCTAATACTCTACCCAACCAACTAGAACCAAACTTTATTCTGACCTCAACATACCTTTTTAATGTAATTTTTAATAATTATTTTTAATGGTTATGAATTTTTTTTATTTATTTTACTACAGCAAAATCTATTAAATATGTATTTTAATATATGGTTCTAACATTATATATTAATTATTTAAATATACTTTTGTTGTACTAAAATTTTATTTTTTTTTAATGTTATATATCTTACTATCCATTTTTAATGGTTATATTTTTTTGTCAAAAAATAGTCATGATTTAATTTTGTTTTGAACGGGATAATTTGATGCTTTAGTATCAATGGTGTACACTAATACGCATTGTTAGATCAATAATTGAAAAATATAAAATTTTGTACACAATGATGTGCATCAATGTATACAAAAATACCAAATAAACCAAATAGAGTAAGTTGGAGTGAGAAAAGAGTATATATACCAAGTGGTTTTAAGTATAAAAAATTAATTAATTCATATAATATACTATACATATATAATCTTATGAATTTATTTTTATACTCCGAGCCTAATTCGTTGAGTGATAGAGAATAATGGTCAACAGTTAATTAGTGATGGTGGTAATCATTTTTTTGTGACTATGAATGATGATTATTTTTTGACAACTAATGAACACTTATCAATAATAACAGTCATTTGCCAATGATCAAATTTATATATATTTATAAAACATTTATTAATATAACGGTTGAAATTATAATATATTTTATAAAATAACTATTAAAAATATGTATGTTATATTATTTATATTATAAAATATATCAATTTTTTATCATAATACATAATATGATAAGCTAAAAATAATTATTTAAAATACTTTTACTAACTAACAATTATGATGACATATTTAAGAATTATACAAAATCTAAATTTTGTATTTATAAAATTCTCGTATTGAAATTTAAGTATTTTTATTTATTATAAATAAATAAATATTGAACAAAAATATTATTTTGAATATTAAATATATAAAAGTTGGTCTTTGATTATAAAAATTGAGATTTATGACTATTTTGTAAAAAGTTGGCTTTTAGTATACATTTTAAATGTTAGAGATGGGAATTTTGTTGAGTTTTGTTTGTAGCTTATCAAAAGCCCATTGTCAGATGACGATTATTAGTTGTTGCATTTATAGGACTTATAATTTGAGTGTTTAGTTTATTGAATAAAAAAAATATTAAAACCAAAAGCTCAATCAACACACTTAATTGCATAGATATAGTTAGTGTCTCAAATTTGTTGCTAAGAAAAGTTCACAATTTTTTCGAGCAAAAACATCATATCTTGAGGCGAAAGTATTATTGAAATAAAAATTTTAGGATGAAAATTAATAAATAATATATTTATAAAAACTTAATAGTTAAATTCGTATGGCACTTAAAAGTGTTTTATATTTAAAATTTGAATTCAAGTATTTAAAAATATTTTATTTATTTCGTTCGAATTCAAAATCTCTTATTAAAAGATAATATATTCATGACATTTTATCTTGTATCCTTCCATTATCATCATTAGTGAAAATTTAAAGTAAAAAGACAGAATACAAATTTAAAGTAAAAAAGACAGAACACATTCTCAAGTCTTTGATAATCCAATTGATCCAAAAGATTTATAAATTGTGATTGCAGGTAAGCTTTAATCGATCAAAAGATGATCTGTTTAATTTATATCATAATCTATAATTACATAATTTATTTTTCATCAAAATTTCATTTCTTTTACTATAAATATCAAATTTTATGGTATTATATTATTAAATTAATATAAATTCAAAAAAGTTATACGGTAGTACTAATTATTAATACAATTATTTTTAAATTTAAATATATTTATCCATGATAAATCATATACATAAAATATAATGATATAAAAAGAAATCAATTTCAAAGATAAAATTAACATGATATATAATTTTTAATTTTTTTATAAAAAAATTAGAAACGGGGTAGAATTCGAACTCTTAATCAGGATAAAAAAAAATAGCCAACTGTTAGGTTAAAAGCGATTCTAAACTTTTTTTTCCTTTTAATATAATGAATTTTAATTTCCTAGTCAATAGTTTTTAATATATTTTTCAATATTGTTCATTACTACACAAAATTTAAAAATTCACATAAAAAACAAGAAGCTCAAAAAACTCAAATATTAAAAAAAACGAATTTAAATTCGAAATTATCCAAAATGAAGTGATTGTTTAAAATATTTACTTTAGTCTTCACTTGAAAATCCATCTATCAAAACTAATCAATAATTTTTTGAAAAAGAAATAAATTTATTAATACGTCTTATTCCCTTTTTATAACTCGGGACAGAACTATGTTAGTTGGAAAAGTTCAATATTATACATGATCATCGGTACGCATCAATATCATTAAATCATAAAAAAAATTTCTCGCTTTAATTAGATGGTGCATATCAGTATGCACCATACACATTAATGCACCATATTAAGCCCCTATTAATTGCCAATCTCAATTTTTATTTTTCAAAATTTATAAAGAAAAATTAAAAAGACAAGAGACAAAGCTAGTTAATTTTTCCTTAATTCTCCGATTTTATAGCCCGCCTATTTTAAGTTAGTTATTGTGAAAAAAGAAAGTACTATACAAAGAACCTTTAAGTTCTGTAAAAAAAAAGAAAAAAAAAACTTAATTACCTTGTAGAATACATGTGCGAAAACAAGCAAGCACGGATTATGATTTTACCTGATAACGTATGAAAGCACTAGAAAGAGATACCACTGAACATACAGCCCCAAAAGTGATATGACTTAAATTGATTTGCAAAAGAAGATATGCTGCCTAGACTATGTATTGGGCACGTTTAGCAAGCAGGCCCTCTAAACTTGCCCTTTTCATAGAAATGATTTGGTGTTTTTACTTATTGACAGAGAAATTGAAAGTTTGAAATATTCTCCCCTTTCAGCATTTACCATTAGCTTTTAGCACAAATTTGTGTAGAGTTCCCAGTTTATATGCATATACACTGATAAAAAAAAATTAAGAATATATTAAAATTATTTTTTAAAATTTTTATTATCAAATATTTATCGAATTAATTTTTTTTCCTTGTCTTTTCATTCTTTCTCTTCTAAAAGCCTATTTTTTCATATTAATTACTTTTCTTTATTTTCTTCTTTTACTCTCTCTTTGAAATGCCTCCATCAATAAATAATTGTTTATTTTCTTATCTAACTATTCTAAACACAATTAAAGAAGCCTCTCTAGTTTAGGTTGCAGCAGAAATAATTTAAAATCTAGCAAATAAAAATTGGTATAGCAAATCAAATTCATTTGTAATATACAAATCAATTGGAAAAGATGCATGTTGACTTGATTAGGTTATATTTTAATTGGTCTTTTACTTTTATTTGAGTTAAATTTGATAGAATACTTACAAAAATTATAAAATCATATCAAATATTAATATACATAAGTATTTATTTACATGTTAAATCTAGTGATCTTAGATTAGAACTTGCAAATTTTTTATATTAATTTTTTTTATATCTTAATTGTAAAAAAAATTGTTTTCAAGTTATTTGTTTATAAAGTTCATAGGATCTAATATAAACTTTACAAATGATTATTTTTATGAGAAGTATTACAATTAATAAATGTTAAAAATAATTATTTTACAAGTAATTTATATAACATTAATGATTATAGATAGAAAAATATAAAACATCAAGTGTTATGGTTATTTTTTATGTGTTTTCTAATTACTAATGGCTAAAATAGGAATGAAAAAATTTGTACTTATATTTTATTATATAACTTGATGTACTATTGTGCAGAAAATTTTAAAGTTTAATACATGAGAGATATTATAATTATATAACTTAATATACCATAATGCAAAAACTTTTTAAATTTAGTATACTATAACAGTACACCTTAATACAACATTATTTGATGTATTTTTAAAATTTAAAACTTACAAAATGTGTAAGATAGGAAGTTCAAAATTTATGATAAATTTTTAAAAAGTGAAGTACGTGTATATTACGTAGTTTTCTATATTTGCAATGAGATCGGACCTCGGTTACTGAACCGCAGGATTTTATCCGCTGAATTTAAATTATAAATTAAGTAAAAAGTTAGACTTGAATTTGCAACTAATCCTTAATTTTTTTGAATGTCAATGCTCTATAATTTATTGTTTGAAAATTACAGAGCATGAATAATATTTTATAACATCAATATTCTATTATATGCATAGAGACATTTTTTTCCAGTTGGCGGAATAACGTAAAACTAACTTCTAAGATATTGATGCTCACAATTTCAATGCTCCTATCAGCCCCAGCTGCTGCAAATACACTAGCATTTCTTTCCTGCAAATTCTAATCAGAACCATAGTAATTTTACAGTGCTCATCCAATAATTTAAAATCTAGTTGCCACAATTTAATTCATGGAATTTAGTTTCAGAATCATTTTTTATAATCAATTAAACCACCACTATTTTGAACTCAATTCGATTCAACTAAATAAATATAACCAACAAATTTCGATGAGAGAGAGAGAGAGAGAAGAAGGGCTTATGCCAAGTTCTGAACTAAAACTAGTAACCAATCATATTGCTTCTAGAAGAAAGGACAATGAATAATGTTTCAACTTGTATCAGCATATGTACATGTATACAAAGGTTCTCTCTATTTACGGATTAAGCCAGATCAAAGCCAAGTGTGTCAAGAACTTTAGAAGTCAATGATTCACAGCGATCCCTTCCACCTATCAATTTTAACATAAACAAAAATTTCTTAAGCTTAGTGAATATGTGGAAAAAGAGAAAAAGAATACTCCAAAATCATACTGAGAAAAATGGAGAAAAACTAATACATGATTGGAACCATCAGGAAAAAGAAAAGAGAATTGCAACAAATTCCACAAAATTGAGCAGCAAAAAATGGAAATGACATTTAACTATAACTGGTAAATATGGAAGCATCGTGAAAAAGCATTAGGCATGAGCAGGATTATTGCCCTAAGACAAAACATATTATCTAAGCGCTTGAGCAACTATCATTTTAACCAAAGAGTAGAAAAAAATAAATATGAAAATAAACCGGAACATTGGCAGGACACAAAAAGAAATTCTTATATGGAAAGATTTTGGAACGTTTGCAGTCAAAAGAAAAATTATGATAGTTCAGCCATATGAAAAAAAGCAGTCTCAGTCCCTGTATATAGAAAGAGGGACATCGGTAGAACACAAAAAGAAATTCTAATAAGGAAAGCTTTTGGAACTATTAGTTGATTCGCTGTATATAAAAAGACGATTTATCATGACATAGGCCTGACATGTTATCAATTCCAGTAGATAAAATTGTAAATCTGCTAATTTAACGGAGGAACTTCATCCATTGTATGTTTAAGACTTTATAAAAATGCGACTTGAAAAGTAAGAAATGAACTAATAAATGACTTCAGAAATATCTTTTAGTTCTGCATGTCACTGAACAAATCAATATTTGACTGTTTATAAGTGCAGAATGAAAGGCTTCAGTTTTTCTATTCATCAGTGGGCAAAATAAAGGTGGAAGAATATCAGCATACTCACTTACCAAATTATTGAAGATTGTAACATCACTAGTTTATTTCTTTGTGGCATCAGTGATCATGGCTCGAGTCCAATGCTCAATATCCTCGCTTTGTGATGGTGGAGGAGGAAAAGTGGGGTGTTCTACCAGATCCCATCCTTCGATTAGGCTTTCATTTTTTCCACTATCAGATAGCTGAGTGGCATAAAGAAAACTGGTAGTTGAATTTGGAAGATTATTATCAATAATGTTTTTCTGCAAGGCAACAGAAACAGTATGAATTCCATTCAGGAATGGAAAAACCAGATTTCAGTTTAAAGAAAAAGCAGCTCATACAAAAAACTTCTTAGAAATATATGAACATCAACATACAAAGATTGCTGAAGCAGATCCAAAATACAAAGGAATAGAGAAGCAACTTATCATTTGTTTCTATGCAATTCTGATTATAGCCATAAATACGTTCAAAGTTCAAGGTGCTTATACTTTTATGGTGGGCTACAAAATAAATTTATTGTGACAGCAATTGGTTTCCAACAAAGGCAGTCAAATAAAACCCCATCTGAAAATGATGAGAAAAGCAAAGACAAATTATAAAGCATTAAAAAGTTATTTCAGAAATTGCACAAATGCTGTTCTTAATAGAAACAAGTAAAAATATCAGTTAGAATTTCAAGCCTTTTCAAGTCACCATTTAGAGCATACCGTAAGATGCAGCGCATCTGTAGTCTCCAGCAGTGAGCTTGATGAAATGGTAGAGTTCACATTCCACACAGATTTGTTCAACTTCTGAACTTGCTTACACGACCTGAAACTCCAAAGAGAATGCATGAGGAATGGTAGAGAAACAAAATAGTGCATTTTTATTATCAAGAAGGTAAAGATTATTCCCAAAGAGGAATTGGGATGCTGTCATACCCCAAGCTGAATTCGCCTATAACAATTCAATCAATCAGATGAGGCTGCTTATGATTGAAACCAAGACATATGGTTGATTTGGTGCCTTTGCTGCAAGAGGCTAGAGTAATAATGAAGGGGAATTAATTGCTGATCATATCTGTAAGATTCATGAAGAGGTCATGGCTGCTCTAAAAGCCAGCAATAACCCATACTCTTCTGCTGCCAATCAGCATCGTCGTATACAAGAATTTCAAGAGGGTGATCAAGTACTTGTGCATTTAAGGCAGGATTAATTCCCTAAAGAAACTTATCACAAGCTAAAATGAAGGAACTTTGGACCTCGTAAGGTATTAAAGAAGATCAGTTCTAATGCCTACTTATTTGAACTTCCACCTGAGTTGCAAATTAGTCGGGTCTTTAATATTTCAGACTTGTATTCTTTTGATGGTTTCTATTGAAAATCAAATTCAGAAACTGCCAGTTGCAAAGAACGAAGTAATTGAGGAAGTGTTTCTGTCTAGATGAGGCAACACATGTAGAAGATTTTTGAATTCCACTTAGAGTTGCAAATCAGTCCAGTCTTTAATATTTTGGACTTATATCCTTTTGATAGATTTAATGGCGCTTTATCTTCTACTGAAGATCAAATTCAAAAATTGCCAGTTGCAAAAGGACGAAGTCATCAAGTGTTAGATGTCAAGGAAGTTCCGTCCAGACAAGGCAACCCATATAGACGATTTTTGGTGAAGTGGCTTGGTAAACCAGCAATGAAAGCATATGGATCTTGTTACAGATGCAGAAAATATAAGCAAAGTATGGGGCACTGGTTAAAAGCAGTTCAAAGATGGAAAGGAAACGGTTAGGAATTTTTTAGTAATCTTACATAGGAGATTTCATTAATTAGGTGATTTTATTTTATTTAGGGAGTATTTTATTTATAGCATGATTTTTTTAATATTTGTTTTCCTATTCTAATAATTCCTAATTAGAAAGGAATTCATAGTTTCCTAGTTAGAAAAGAATTACCATTTTATTAGGCTTGTAATCTCTATCTAAAGAGGCTGAATTTAATCAATAAAATAAACAGAAAGTTTTAAAAGAATTCTAAGAGATCCTAAGGTACGCAACTCCCTTTGACAAGTTCGAAAGTACAAGCTCCCTTTGACGAGCTTGATTTCATGCCCAGTGTTCTGATCCACAACATGGGACCACAACAGATTTCTAAAGAAGAGCGGAAAAGAGTAGACCTAGCCATATATGAGGAATATATCAAGGTTTACTCATCAGGAGCAGAGTTCTTTCTGACCTGGGGAGAAAAGATGCAGCCTTATTAAGTTTCCAAGTCTAACTTCTATTCCTAGTCAAACTAGGATTTATAGTATTATTTCTCCTCCAGACTTTTCAGAATCTTAATTCTTTGGTTTTTGTTTAGGAATCCTATTTAGTTAAGTATTTTACCTTTCCTTCTAAGGCTAGAATTTATCTTAACTAGTCCGAATAGGACAGCTTTATTCATTTTTTATCTCAAATTCAGAATTACAATTCAAAGATTTTATTTAAACCTAATTATCTTATTAACTACAACAAACCCTATTCTAGCCCTTATTGTTGATCTAATTGCCTCAAACTCTTCCACTCTCAGCAGGTCAGTGCCCATTTAGCTATGGGATCATCTTACTGTAATGCCAATGCAGTAGAAAATCATTACGCAGCATCAAACAATACATATTATTAGTGGATGTTGTATTAAGTACCCTTGAACGTGTTGAACCTATAAGCATTTGGTCTTTGCAGTAAGCCCATGCAAATTCATTGGGGCTTCACTTCTCCCAAATCTTGAAAGTAGTACACAAAGGGCAATAGAATGTTTGACATCTCCAAAATCTCTCATATATTTGGCAATATACAAAGCAAAAATACTAGCATGTCAGATGAGACATACTGAGCACAATTGACATTTTTCACACAAGAAACACACGTCTAGAAAGTGTCACACAGATGCTTTTTCATTTAACTCGATATAAGAACCCAGGGGGCATTCCAGAAATTCATTGCTATTTCATTCTTTCCCACTTCTTCGGAAATTGTTTTTTAAACAAGAAATGGCTAAACAACAACCATAAATAAGTTTCCGTCTTTTATGTTTGTGTTGTTTCTTTCCCAAGCCCTAACATCATGTTCCCATTTCACTATCCTCATCTGCGATGAAGAGCATTGCTAAACCTCTCCCTCTCTCCATTGTCAATATATCACTCTCATTTAGCCTATGTCACCAGCTTATATCTCACCAGGAAAGAGTCAATTGAATTAAAACATGGACCAGATTATGCATCACCGACCAGGTACAACTCAGTTTGAGGGATTCCCACCTGCCTGTACCACCCCTGGTCACTTTGTTTTCCAAAAACCAGTAAGAGGAAATGGCCAAACCATTTTCTCCCCCTCACTTCAAGCTGCAGGGCAGTCTTCTGCAGCATTAAGGCTAACAATTGATTGGCACAAAAAGATCCAATCAACACTGACATGCTCCTGATTCTTTTGGAGAATAACCAAATCTGTGAACCTCCTGTGCCATACACGTTCAGGTTGTGATTTAACTCTTCCCTATTGGATCTCCCTACCTTCTTGCCTTTCTCAGCAAGAAAGGGTCTTTTCAGCCAAAAGAAAAGCATTTTATCAAAAACCAAATACCGAAAACTAAAAATAGGTTTTGTTATGTTTTATATAAACAGAAGACCAGAAAACCACCATGATACTGAACAAAGCTGAGTTGCTCTGTTACATTATGGGACTCATTTGCACACCAGATGCACTTCCACACATGTAATTAATCCTTGTCACAAGTCTCATATGAATTGCAAAGTTCATGAGTAGTGAAGGCTAAACCATATATCATACTTGTTACAGATGCAAGCCAATTTGCTCATTCATGAACCTGAATGTTCTCAACATTAGGCAGTGCATGTAACAAGTAGTCATGAACCATTTATAGTGTAGAAAAACAAAATAAAGGTTATGGTCTAAATATTAATTCTTTCCTGTCCTATGACCCTCATTCAATAGAAGTCACTAACATTAGTTCTTAAACTTGATACAAGGTATAAGTTGATTAATTATGCAAGACATACCTTGAACCAGCCATTTTCAGAGAGAAAACAGAACGAACTTCCTTGGGAGAGGACAATGTGGCCAACAATTTTGCAAATGCTTCAAAAGTAGACGCTTCAGAAGGCACATCTAAACATAGCAAGTTATAACCATAAGCTGTTACACATGCCACACTTTTCTTAAGAAGTGAAATCCCTTTCTGCAATTCCTTGTGTGTTTCAACAGAATGAGGAGAGGCAGAAGAATAATTGAAGCTGCCACTTCGAGAAGAATCCAGGCGAGTCCTTCTCTCTGATTCAATTGAGGCAACACCAAAATTACTTGAGCTTCTATCAGTCCAGGAATTATCACCACTTGTTGAGCAATAGTTTTGACGTGGTATAAACAGCGGATATTCGTCACTGAATAGCACCCAAAGAGATAAAATTTTAAAAGCATATCCAGTTGCAGGAAGATTGTAAACTTATATTAGCAATGGGATAAGAAAAATGCAAAAGAAGTAACAAAAAGAAATCCTTCCTGCCACTATACCTTTGAGAAGAGGGACATGCATTCCAATAAGAATCGCGTTGCCATATCCTAGAGCATGAACCCTGAAAAAAAAAATACATATACACGTATTCAGGGTGTGCATCAATTAGCTGCATTGCATCAGAATCATATGAAAGTATCCTTTACCAATACAGTACGTAAATGGAATGTGCATATATGCAAGTAATGCAAAGCCCACATGATTTTTGTAAAGCCACACCTTTACTCCTGGAAACATCACCCACAAATGCCAATACTCATTCCAATAACAGTAAATAAAACTTAAACTCAATCTACAAAGTCTAAAGTTATGCCCTTAAACAATTGACAAATAATTCTCAATTTCTACAAGCAATGAGAACCCAGATGTTTAGAAGGAAACAGCTTGACCCAGTAAAATCAACAAAAATTTTTATAAAGAAAATTGAGGAAAAAAGGAATAAGATAGTGGTTTATGAGGAAAAAGTGCTTACTGCAAATCCTGAGTTATGAAGTGCAGGGGCAGCCAAATTACGAACAACAAGATTTAGAAGTTGCACCATGTATCTGCTTTCCAAACATGGGACTACAGATTAATACCACAACAGATCGTAACCATAAAGAGTAATTCTAACTGCAGTGCATACCCAAAAATTACACATGAAAAATCTCATGCATTCTTGGACATTAAGCCACTATATTCAATATCCCTGACAGAAAAAAAAATAAAAAATTACCCGAGTGATGCAGCAAGCTCTTCTGATGGAACAGAGTGAGGGTCAAGTCCTCTTGGTAAACGTGCATTGCATATTTGATCATACGGACTGCTAGAACCATCTTTTCGTTCTCCTTCAATGATCACCTACAAAACAATGAATGGATTCAAGAAGACACCATGAAGGATATTTCGTATATTTGAAAACACAAGCATACACATGAAAAAACACACCGTTTAAGAGATTATCATAGGAAAATAAAGGGCATAATTTACAAAACATGCCACTTTTGACAAAATGCAGACCAGGAAAATCTACATGTTTTTTGACAGAAGAATAATAACTGATAATATAGTGCTCGAAGTTTTTCTGTTGATTT
>CANXYI010584678.1:0-22088 GCA_948208565.1 Hura crepitans
TTTTAAAAAACTTTGGAAATTCACCAAAATTCACACAAACCTCTAAAAATTACATCATTTATTTTAAAATTCCTATTTTAATCCCCTCCATCGACTAATAAATTTTCATGGCTAAATTCCATTGATAAGGTAGCTTTTAGATTGCCTCGATTTGTATGCTAACCTAAAAAATTATGAGAATTCACTAGGGTCCACTATTTTTTGGTCTATCTAAGTACAACCTAAGTCAATTTCAGCTTAAAAAATTTTTATTGTATGGAGGGGTAGCTTACAGTCCAAAATGAATTGTTGGTTATGCTAAATTTTTAAATTTTGCTATTTTCACCATATTAAAGCCCCTTAAAGTTTCATAACTAATGTCACTTCATTGATTTACATGTAAGTGACGCGGTACCCCTGGCACACTTCTCAGACCTAGTGGCACTATTCACGGAGCCTAAAAAATACGGGCGTTATAGGTCAACCCCTAAATAGTTTTTTCTTCTTCCTCTACTTTTCCTAGCCCAAAGCCAAATTCCATCACTTTCCCCTCTATTTTTCTTCCTTCTTTCTTTAATCTCCCACTAAAATCACCCATTAAACATTGATTTGAGTTAAGGACAAGTGAGTTTATGGTTGTTTTCCTTTAAGATATTGCTTAATCAAGAGAATTTAGAATTTAATGTGTATATTGAATAGTGACAAAAATAGAAGGCTTAAGTTTTCTTAGGTTCTCTCATTTTTCTAAAGTTGTAGTAATGCCTAAGAGCACACTTTTAAAGTTAGATTAGAGTTTAGATATGTTTTAATTTTATTATTTTATATAAGTTTTATATGTTGTGTTAAAAAAGAAACCCTAAGAAAATCCAAGGTCAAAGAGAAGGTGTAAAGGATTTCTTGTCTTCTAAAAGACTTAATTTGGCTTGTGTATTCAATACAGCAAATTGATTTTTTATGTGTGTTTGAGCTAAAGTGTGATAATGTGTTTGTAATTGACATGTTTATTATATTAAATAAGCTAAACTTATTTTGATTAGGGATATATTTATATTGATAAGTTTATGAACATGTTAGCATAATGAAAATTTAATATTGAGGTAGAGATCACATATTAGCCAAAAGTCACTTGGAACTTAAGTTTAATTTATGTTGATGGTAATGAGTAGGCTATATGTTAATTGTGATAATTGAATACTAAAGTGCATGTAATTGGTTAATTTAATGTTTTCTCCATAAGTTAATGTAATTATCTCTTTAATGGCACCTTATTAGTATGTAATACAAGCGATGTAAGTTGATTGTATTAATTGGTGATATAGTTTAAAATATAAGAAGGAAATGGAATGGTATGAGAAAATGCCATGATGGAAGGAATAGTGTATGTTAACTTGCTTAGCCAAAGCTTTATCACTTGAGGAAGGAGTTAAAATGATCTAAGTGATGATGTATTGTTATGTTATGATGATAACATGTTATGTGAGTAAAATGAGTGAAAATGAGGCTATAAATGCTTTATATGAACTAAAGAAAAAATGTCTATGACAACTATGTTTATTATGGTAATATATGATTATAATTTGATGATAATAATTATATATCATGCAATTGATTTTATTTTATAATGAGAATCATGTGTGTAATTTGAAACAATGTAAGAGTATAATGGTGCCATGCTATATGTGGAGCTAAATGGCTTATGTTGAGAGAGTGAAAACTTTAAGTGTTCACAAAGGGAATTGATGAGATTTTTGGCATGATGTATCATGATATTTATGTAAAAGAATATTTTATGGCATAATATAAAGAGTATGATGTATGAAAGGGATATGATGCTAATTCTACATTTGTGCATGGTAATATAGTATAAATGGTAGTAACATGAAAAAATTATTTTTGTTACCCTCTTTGGTCATTTATTGGTGAAAGGACTTGTCAAACCACTCATAAAAAGCTATTCTAATAATCTAAAACATTATTAAGAATGGTGATAGCCCATATAAGCAGACAACATAGCTTGGATAAGTTATCTTATTGACTAGGGAGACTAGAACCTATTAGGGCACTTTGATGCTTATTTTAGTACTACATACCAATGTATTTTTGCCTATAGGCTTTTATTGACATCAAAACTACAAGTAAAGGTACTAGACCTTTGGGTTAATGCATTAGATTTTTAGGTAAATGCATTAGACCTTTAAGGTCAATGCCAAACCTTCATGGTCAACATATTAGACCTTCGGGTTAACGCTAGACATTTATGGTCAACAATTCCTGTTATCTAGTTTTAGGAGTATATCTTATGTGTATGGGCAAATTAATAAGTATTACATAACTTACCAAAATTTTAACTAATCTATATAAGAATATATATGTTGTGATGGTGGTTTATTTAAGAATGAGTAATGCAGGATATAGTAATTGTATATATGCACACGTGTGTGTTAGTTTTGTATATTGATTTTAGTTGAATGCATGAACGTATAAATGCATTGCATGAGTTTAAATATGCTATATTGAATACACCACTAAGCATTATGCTTAGTGCATCATCGCTTTGCAATGCATAAGTTTAAGTATAGACAAAGCTTAAATCCTCTTAGTAGTGTAGATCAAGATAGCACACATTTTTGTATTTTGATTTCCTTTATACAAATTATAAGATGTAATCATGTTGGGCACTCATATGTTGTAGAAAGTGAATTGACCTTAGACAAGTTTTAAATTAATATGTAAATCTTATAAAAATTTATTTACCTCTATAAATTATATTTATAAACTTCATATATTAGATTTTTTTTCTTTTATAATATTGAATGTGTTATTTGTGACTATGTTATGTTGAGATATTTTGGGATGGATTAGGATAATCCAATTTAGTTATGAGGATGTTGATTGAATTTTTAAAGTGTTTTTGAACTTGTAGGTTATTATTAATTTTTGGGATAATACCCTAGTACAACTATTATGCTATCAAAATTTTGACATAATTTTTCCTAAATAGTTTATAAAATTCTAAAGGGGTTTTAATTAAATTAAGATTTAAAAAGTTTATACATGTATAAATGTTTTCAAAAATGTTTTTAAATTATACAAATTTTTAATAAAGATAGTTTAGATTTCATTTGTGTGCTGCTTCTTACTCTAGTTTGACGAATGAACCCGTGTGAGGGGTGTACCATTTAGTGCTATCTGAGCATTAGTTTAAGCATTCCTTAGTACATAAGAGTCACATATATATCTCTAGAGTCTAAGATCTTACATCACATAATTATCCACTATTGAGGCTTATAATATGTTCTTTTTTCCCAAAAACCAAAGTTGAGTATGCTTACACCACGAGATAATGACCAAGTTGAGAGGCATGCCCCAACAAAAGTTAGACTAGAGGTTGTTAGGGTCGAGATAGAGACTCTTAATTATGCTAGGCATATAACTTAGGTAGCATAAGCTTAGCTAACCCTTTAATAGCATATGATAGAATTATTGAGGCGAGCGACTACTACAGTTGTAGTTGCTCCTCCACTAGTACATTAGCCTCTAATTCTTCAAGCTCTTAAAAAGACCTACCTAGAAAGAATTAAAAAGATATAAGCTGATGATTTCTTGTGTGAATGATTGGATGATTCAGTAAAATCTAAGTATTGGCTTAAAAGGATAATCATAATTATGTAGCAACTTATGCGTACAGCTGATAAGAACTTGAATTGTGCAATATCTTTATTACAAGAAGAGGCATTTAGATGGTGCGATACCTTGATACAACATATGCTTGCTAAGAGAGTGAAAGGAATATCTCAAAAAGAAGTGGAAAGAGTTCATAGACCTTAAGAAAATACACTACTCTACATTA
This sequence comes from Hura crepitans, assembly GCA_948208565.1. Lineage (NCBI taxonomy): Eukaryota > Viridiplantae > Streptophyta > Magnoliopsida > Malpighiales > Euphorbiaceae > Hura > Hura crepitans. The sequence continues at coordinate 3,830 of CANXYI010584678.1, forward strand.
GAATATGAGAAGTACTTTGCCAAATTAAGTCACTATGCCAAAGATAGGGTTACCATTGAGGTAGAAAAGTGTAAGAGGTATGAGAAAGGCCTTAATTATTAGATTAAGCTTTTAGTGGCTCCTATAAATCTTAGGGATTTCACAGCCTTAGTGGCAGTAACTCATACAGTGGAAAAGATCAAGAAAGAAAAAGAAAGAGTTTTTCCAGAAGGGCAAGCTAGTTCAACTCCTTATTTTGAGAAAAAAAAATACAAATATGATTGGCCTAAGAAATAAGAGAAATACAGGTAAGGTATGACTCACAAGTTTAGACAAAGGGCTCAAGCAGCCAATGCACTAACTTCTATTGCTAAGAGTGTACCAATCGTTAGATGCCAACATTGCAATAACAAGCATGGAGGAGTTTGTTGGAAGACTATTCCTAGAGCATGTTATAGTTGTGGTTCTAAAGATCACTTTCAAAAGATTGTCTAGTGAAGCCTATTACATCTAAACAATTTTAGGTTTCTTCACCAGATATTGTAAAAGCTAAAGAGCAGATAAGCAAAATTAGTGAGTGATTAGGGACTTATATCAGAGATAATAGAGAGGAAAAACCTAAAGCTTCTGCTCATTAATATGCCACTAGGGCTAGAGAAGAAGCTGACTCATAGGATGTGATTACAAGTATATTTTACCTTTATAATCTTCCAATTTTATGTTTGATTGATCAATTTTTACTCATTCATACATATACACTGCATGGGCATAAGATAATGGGTAAGAGTTAGAATAACTTGATATAGACATTATGGTTAGCAATTTGATAGGGCAACATGTGGTAGTTCGAAAGTGTATATAAGGAATGTCCTTAGACTATTCAAGGACATGTTTTATCCACTAATCTTATTGAGTTACCCTTCGATGAGTTTGATTTGATCTTGGCCATGGATTAGTTGTCTAAGCACTATGTAATGATACACTGCGAAAAAAAGAGGATTTCTCTATGAACAGTTAATGAATCAGAAGTCATGGTTGTGATTGCGAGATCAAACTTCATGTCCAATGTGATTTCAGCTATTATGGCTAAACAGATGATAAAGAAAGGTTGTTAGGCTTACTTGGCCTATATGTTTAACACCAAAAAAGATAGGATAGATGCTAGTTAGATACTAGTAGTGGTAGAGTTTGTTGATGTGCTCCCAAAAGGGCTACTCGATTTAACACTAGAACATGAGCTTGAGTTTGGGATACTAGTTTATCTTAGAATGGCACTAATATCAATAGATCCTTATAAAATGGCACCTATAGAGTTGCCAGAATTAAAGATTCATTTGTAAACATTAGTCGATAAGGATTTCATAAGATCAAGTGTATCTCTATAAGGATAACTAGTTTTATTTGTCAAAAAGAAGGATGGATTCTTAAGATTGTGTGTGGATTATCGATAGCTAAACAATGTACCTATCGAGAAAAAATATTCGTTGCCATAGATAGATGATTTGTTTGATCAACTTAAAGTAGTGGGCATTTTCTACAAGATAGATTTGCAGTCAGGATATTATCAACTAAGAGTTAAGGAAGTAAATAAGGCTAAGACAACTTTCAGAATAACATATGGGCACTATGAGTTTTTGGTAATGACATTTAGGCTCGCCAATGCTCTAATAGCCTTTACAGATTTGATGAATAGGATCCTTAGACCTTATTTAAATTAGCTTATTATGGTGTTTATAGTGACATCCTAGTGTATTCCAAAAGTAGAGAATATCATGAACAACACCTTGAAGTTGTATTACAAACATTAAGAGATAAAAAGCTTTATGCCAAGCTTAACAAGTATGAGTTATAGCCTAATGAAGTGTCTTTCTTAGGATATATATCATTAGCAAAAAAGATTAAAGTGGATCACAATAAGATAAAGGATGTTATAGAATGGAAGCCACCTAGAAACACAATTAAGATTAAAAGTTTCATAGGTTTTGGTGGATACTACAGACACTTTGTTAAGGACTTTCCTATTATTAAAGGTCATATGACACGATTGCTATATAAGAATGTTATATTAATTTTGGATAACAAGTGTTAAGAGAGTTTTGAGAAGCTAAAAGTGATATTGACTAAAGCTCTAATTCTTAGATAACTAGTGTCGGGGAATGATTTTGCTATCGATAGTGATGCTTTTTTGAATGGACTAGGATGTGGTTTAAAGCAAGATGGCAAAGTTGTTGCTTATGTTTCCAAGCAATTAAAGCTAGATGAGAAGAGTTATCTAACACATGATCTAGAATTGACCGCCTTAGTTTTTGCATTAAAGATTTATAAACACTATCTTTATGGAGAGAAGTGTTATGTGTATACTAACCACAAGTGCTTGAAGTATCTTCTTACATAAAAAAAGTTGAACTTGAGATAGAGAAGATGGATAGAGTTAATTAAGGATTATGATTACCTTATAAACTACCATCTAGGGAAAGCTAATGTGGTAGTAGATGCTCTAAGTAGAAAGTTTGTGTTAGCTTTGAGAGCTATGAATTTCACAATAAAATATATGGATGATGGATATTTTTTAGCTAAATTACAAGTTGAACTTATAAAAAAAAAATTGACAAGTTGAAGAATATCATAAGTTTAATATAAGAGGGGAAGCCCACTAAATAATAGTTGAAATGTGATGGACACTTAAATTATCAATGCAAATTATGTGTACTAGATATGGGAGAAATGAAGAAGTAGACTCTTTAAGAAGACTATAATGCACTGTATGTTATCCATCCTAGTAGCACCAAGATGTACTAAGACCTAAAGACTTTTTATTAGTGGCATAGCATGAAGAGAGATATAATAGACTATATGACCAAATGCCTTACTTGTTAGCAAGTGAAGGTATAGCATCAAGTTCCATCTAGATTACTTCATATAGCAATACTAGAATGGAAATAGGATAGAGTCACAATGGATTTTGTTGTTAGGTTATCTATAAGTAAAAGCTAGTGTGATTCAATATAGGCAGTTGTGGATAGTTGACTAAGTCTGCTCACTTTATACTAGTGAGAATGGATTGTTTTGTGGAAAATTCAATAGAATTGTATATTAATGAGATAGTGAGACTATAATTAGTGATGTCGTCAATCATATATGATTAAGACTTGACGTTCACATCGAGGTTTTGGAAAATGATGCACAATGCCTTGGGCACTCAACTCAACTTTAACACGACATTTCATCTATAGATAGATAGCCAATTTGAGAGGTTTATTTAGGTAAATTTAATACTTGAGTGACTTTGATCATAAGTTGGTAGGTGTTAAAAGACATGATGAGAAACTGTACATGCTGAGAAACTGTGTCATAAAATTTAAAGGGAGTTAGGATCGATACCTCTCTTTAGTAGAATTTTCCTATAGCAATAGTCATCAAGCGAGCTTGGGAATGGCTCTTTATGAGGCTTTATATGGAAAAAAGTGCAGAAATCCTTTATGTTAGAGTGAGTTAAGTGAGCATAAGGTAATAAGACTAGACTTGATCAAAGATGCTGAAGAGAAAGTGAAGATTATTAAAGATAGGCTGAAAGATGCATTAGAGAGATAAAAATCATATGTTAACTTAATAAGAAGAGATATAGAGTATATAGTTGGAGATAAATTTTTCCCTAAGGCATCTTTAGGGAAAAAAGTCCTGAGATTTGGAAATAAGAGCAAGCAGAGTCTAAGGTTTATTAGTCCATACAAGTTCTGAGATTTGGAAAGAAGGGCAAATAGAGTTTGAGGTCTATTAGTCCATTTAAGATAACTAAATGTGTGGGGCTAAAAGCTTATAAACTAGCTTTACCTCTAGAGTGACAGTAGATCCATGATGTATTCTATGCATTAATGCTTTAAAGATGCAAATTTGATCATTCATATGAGCTAGCAGTTGATGAAGTTCAAATACAACTAGATTTATCTTACAAGGAAAAACTATTGAGCATTTTGGTAAGAGACGTCAAAGAGTTATGCAATAAAATAGTGTCACTGGTAAAGGTGTTGCAGAGGCATCATAACATGAAGGAAGAAACTTGGGAGAGTAAAAGTTAGATGAGAGAGTAGTATCCATATCTATTTGAACTATGTAATTTTGAGGATGAAATTCTTTTAATTAAGGAAGAAATGTAATGCCAGAAATTCCCAGTGTTATGAATTTTACTTCTCCGAATGTGAATAAAGTTTCCTGAGACTCAATTCACACTAATATTACAAAATAGAAGTATTAATCATAATATATTTTTGGGTAAAATTTCAAGTTAAAATGAAGTCATTTAAATGGTTAAAAATGATAGCAAAGATTTTATAATAGTGTCTTATGGATATTAACCTAGTTATAGTTAAAATGTAAAATATTTCGTTTTTGCTCAAAAAAATTTAAGATCGATACAACCAAAAATTTAAATATTCCAAATAGCCTATTGGCATTGGAATTGGAATTTTTAAGCATAAAAAAATATTTTCTAAAAATTAGGCTAAGTTAAAAAATGTTGTTTTATTAGTTTTCTAAGTTTTTCGAGCATGATTTTTTTAAGGCTCTCGAGTCTTATTATAAGGGTTTATTTGGGACCATAAGATATGTTTAATAGTCCTTGAGATGAGAAGAAGAAACTAAAAAAATAGTGAATAAAAGATGGAAAAATAAGGACTGTTAGATGAGAAAGAAGAAAGATATTGACCATTGACCATGGGATTTATAAAAAGGAAAAAGTCTCTTAGTTGGTTAACCCCTAAATAGTGTTTTATTCTTCCACTTTTCTTCTCCAACCCAATGCCACCTTCCATCACTTCGCCTCTATTTTTCTTCCTTTTTTCTTAAATCTCCCTCTAAAATCACCTTTTAAACCATGATTTGAGTTAAAGATGAGTGAGTTTATGGTGGTTTTCCTTTGAGATAGTGCTTTAATCAAGAGAACTTAGAGTTTGGGGTGTAGGGTGAATGGTGATCCAATATTGAAGGGGTAAGTTTTCTTAGGTTCACTAATTTTTCTATGGTTCTAAGAGTGCCTAAGAGCACACTTTTAATGTTAGATTTAAGTTTGGATATGTTTTTGATTTTATATAAATTTTTGTTTATAGAAGTGTTATATGTTGTGTAGAGAAAGAAGCCCTAAGCAAATCCAAGGGCAAAGAGAAGGTGTAAAGGATTCCTTGATGTCAAAAAGGCTCAATTTGGTTTGTGTATTCAAATGTAGCTTATAGATTTTGTATGTGTGTTTAAGTCAAAGTGTGATAATGTGTTTAGTATGTTAAATGGGTCAAACTTATGTTGATTAGTGACATGTTGCAATGAATTAATTTATAAACATGTTATCATGATGAAAATATAATATTGAGTTAGAGATCACATGTTGGCTAAAATTCACCTAGAGTTTAGATTTAATGTATATTGATGATAATGAGTAGGCTCCATGTTAATTATGATAATTGAATACTAAAATACATGTAATTAGTCCATTTTATGTTTGTTCCATAAGTTAATGTAATTGTGTGTTTAATAGCACCTTATTAGAATGTAAAGCATATGATGTAAATGGATTGTATTAATTAGTGATATAGTTTAAAACATAAGAAGGATGAATGGCATGATGAGAGGAATAGTGTATATTGACTTGCTTAGTCAAAACTTTCTCACTGGAGGAAAGAGTTAAAATTATCTAAGTGATGATATGTTGTTATGTTATGTTAATGTTATGATGATAATGTGATACATAGGTAAAATGTATGAAAATGAGGCTATAAATGCTTTATGAGAACTAAAGAAAAAGTCTGTATGACAATTATGTTTATTGTGGTAATATGTGATTATGATTTGATGATAATGATTATACATGATGCAATTGATGTTATTATATTATGAGAATCATGGTTACAATAGGAAATGGTTTATGAGCATAATGATGCCATGCTATATGTGGAGCCAAATGACCCATGTTGAGATAGTGAATACTATAAGTGTCCACAAAGGGAATTGATGATATAGTTGGCATGATGTATCATGATATATATGTATTTGAATATTATATGGCATAATATAATGAACATAATGTGTGAAATGGTTTATGTATGGTATGATGCTAATTATGCATTTAAGCATAGTAGTAAGGCATAAATGATAATAACGTGACAAAATGACTTTTGTTAACCCTTTTGTCATTTGTTGGCCAAAAGACTTATAAAACTCATAAAAATTTATTCTAACAAGGTGGAAAATAATTAAAGATGTTAAGGGCCTATATAAGTGGACAACCTAGCTTAGATAAGTTGGTTGGTCGACTAGTGATATTAGCAACTGTTAGGGCATTTATATGCTTATTTTAGGCCTATAGGCCAATGTATTTTTGCCTATGAGCTTTTGTTGATATCAGACATACATGTCAACATACTAAACCTTCGAGTCAATGCATCAGACCTTTGGGCTAATGTATTAGATCTTTATGGTCAGTGCTAGACTTTTATTGTCAATGTATTAGACCTTAGGGTCAATGTTAGACCTTTGTGGTCAATGATTCCCATTATCCAGTTTTAAGAGTATGTCTTATCTCTATGGGTAAATCAATAAGTATTACATAACTTACAAAAATTTTAACATATAATCAATAAGAGAATATGTATGCAGTATTGGTGGTTTATTTATGAATGAGAAATACATGATATGGTGGTTGTATATTTGCACACTTATGTTATTTATAGTGTACACAGTGTGAGTTGGTTTTACATATTATTTTTAGTTGAACACATGAATGTATGAATGCTTGTGCATAGGTTTAAATATGCTATATTGAATACACCACTAACCATTATGCTTAATACATCATTATTTTTGCGATTCATACGTTGAAGTATAGATAACACTTAAAGCCTCTCAGTAGTATAGATCATGATATGGCACATTTTGGTATTTTGGTTTCCTTTGTATAAATTATAGGATGTAATCATGTTAGGCATTCATATTTTGTACTAAGGGAGTTAGGCCTTAACTAGTTTTAAATTGAATTGTAACTCTTATCAAAATTTATTTACTTTTGTAAATTGTATTTATAAATTACATAAATTAGATTTCCTTTTCTTTCATAATGTTGAATCTATGATTTATGAGTATTTTGTGTTAAGATATTAGGATGGATCAGGAGGATCTAATTGAGTTTGTAAGGATGTTGATTTAATTTTAGAAGTTTTTGTGAACTTACTCGTCACAATTAATTTTTGGGATAGTTTCCCAAAATAGTTATTATGCTGCTAGATTCTCAACACGATGATTCCCAAATCATTTTTAAAATTCTAAAGTAGTTATAATTAATTTAAGATTTTAAAAGTTTATATATGTATAAATAATTTCAAAAAGGTTGTTAAATTATATGGGATTTCACTAAAGATAGTTTGGATCTCATTTGTGTGCTGCTTCTCATTTGAGTATGGTGAATGAATCAAGTGAAGGGTGTCATAATCTTACAACTAGATAAGAAGTAGGCAATATTGAACTTTTAAATCCTCACTGGAGAACCAAACAACTCCTTCAAATGTAGGATAATGGTCTTAGCATCAAAATCCTCATTTTACTTTTACAATTCAAGGGACAAAGTAGCTAGCATGATGTAACGCCTAAAAAATCCTGGTGTTATGAATAGCACTTCTCGAGACATGAATAATGTGTCTCGAGATTGGATCACATTAATCTTATTTATATAAGTATTAATCATAACATAATTTTCAGTGAAATTTGAAGTCAAAATGAAGTTATTTAGATAGTTAAAAATTATTGTTAAGTTTTACGGCTGTGTCACATAAATAGTGACCTAGTTTTAGCTAAACCATAAAATATTCAAATTTTGCCTAGAAAATTCTAGGATTGATACAACTTGATACTCAAATATTCTAATTAGCATGTTGGAATTAGAATTGAAATTTTTGGATATCAGGAAGTATTTTTACAAAATTCAATCATACTAAAATGTTACATTTTTATTCTATTTTTTGTGAGTTTTGAGCTCAAGTTTTTAGAGCTTAATCAAATTTAATTTATTGGATTTCTTAGGGATTGGATGTTAAAATTGGGGAAAACAAATGGTATAAATAGGTCAAATTTGGATGAAAGGAGGAATAGTTTTCTTTCTCCCTTGACCACTATGGCTGACAACTTTTATATGCAAAAGGAACAAATTTTTGCTCTTCCTCCTTTCTATAAAGTCTAATTTCACATGTCCAAGCCCCAAGTTTGAGCCTCTATAACCTATAAAGCTCAATTAAAGCACGAATTTCTCAAAAATTTGAAGGATTTTATCATTTTTGAGTTAATATGAATAGTAACTCGAGTTTGATCAAGTAAGTTTTTATGAAGTTTGGTATTTTTCAATGTTCCTTAGGAGTCTATAAGTGTGTTTGTGTAGTCGATTTTTTATTTTAGTGTTCGATTGATTTTATATGAATTTTTACATATTGAGTCTATTATGAACAGTTGAAGAACTCAAACAAGCACAAATTAAAGGAAAGGAGAAGGTATAGGTGAGCCTTGATGGTGTTTCTAGACTCTAAAGTAAGTGTAATCAAAACAATTTGTGCAATTTTCATGTATGCCCTAATGTATATGCATTATGTTTATGTGTATGTTAATATGGAAATGATCATATATAAGGACTTATGATTGATAAGCATCTTTAATGATGTTATAGATGTGCATTAAGGCATTTAATATAATTAAAAGAATGTGGAATGTGTATGTTGTATGATGCCCAAATGGCCTAAAGGCATGTGTGTGTATGTATGTCTCACATATGCATGCTATTGATAAAATATGTCCATAAAGTAATGTATGTGATTAAGTAGACATAAGATAAGATGTGTAATATAATTTAATGAGGTTTATGAGTGTTTTGAGGCATGATGGTCAAATTACCTATGACTTGTATTTATGCGTGTGTTGCATATTATGTATGCTATGAATAATGCATAACCATATAGATGAGAATGATTATGTGAACATGTAATGACATGTGTAATGAAATGGAATGTAAGATGTATGCACGCATGAAGGTATTACCAAATGCTTGAATATGTGTATTATGAATGCTTATTATGTGTTTTGGTATGCATATGTTATTATAAGAGCTTTTACGGCGCGTGAATGATATGCACATGAGATTTGTGGTTTTATTGTTCATGATGCCATTTTGGCTAAAGCAAATGGCATGCCATGTTGCCTTATGGTTTTCTTTATGATAAAATGTTAGGATAAACATATTATTCATGTTATGTTAATAAGGCACATGTTATGTTGCTAAGTGAAAAAAAAAACTAGTTAAAAGTAACATGAAAGTATAATGGCATAATACACTTCTTAAGCATATGCATATTAATGGTTTTGTGATGTTATGCTCTTATGACAATATGATATGAAACCATGCTTAATATGGAAATTTGATACTAAATTAAGATATAACATGTTTTACCTTATTTGGTTATTTTTTAGCCAAAAAAATAATTAAAAACCATGTCAAGCTATGTTAAAAAGGTCAAACTAAAAATAAATTTGGTTAGAAGCCTATATAAGTAAGTAAGTTAGTCAGTCAACAAAGGGTGATAATAATTGTTAGGGTACTTTTGTACCTGCATGGCCTTTGAATTACGATGTGTGAACCTTTAAGTTTCTATGATATAACCTACAGGTCTTATGATTTTTTTGACATTTGGGTTTGATGCATGCTGACCTTTAAGTCTAATGTTCTAACCCTCGAGTCTGATTCATGTTGATCTATGGATCTAATTTTTTGACCTTCTAGTCTAATGCATATCGGGTTTATGTGGTCCTAAAGGCATTGGTGGTCCTTTAATGCTCTGTTATTTATAGTGTATTTTTTTCATGAGTATGAGCATAATAAATAGCCTCTAAAGAAGATTTAATATGGTTTTCATAATGTATGAATTTTATACTAATGCATGACCTTATGATGCATTATATTTATGATTTATGCCATGTTATAGCATATATATATGTTATGTACAAAGTTGTGAATCATATAATAAGCTAAATGTTTGTGTTTTTAAATATTAATGGTTGATGATTTATATATGAAAGTGCATCATCTGTCTTTGTGATACATAGGTAAGGAGACAATTTCAGCTAAAGCCTCAAATTAACAAGTTTATCAAGAGAAAGCTATTCTTTTGCTATTTCCTTTTATGTGTGTGTGTGTGTGCGTGTGTGTATAGATTATATAATGTACTGATGAAAAGCACTCATATAATGTATTTGGTAGAAGAAATGATCCTAAACAGTCATGTAATATATGTTAATGTTTTAAAGCAATGTAATCCTATTAAAGTTTGTTTAAAGTGTTTTATCTTGTATGACATCTCTTCTTATATGTTTGGGTTGAGATTTATGAAGCCAATTGATTGAAGTGATCAGAAGGATCACATGAGTTAGGGAATGAGTTTGAATTATTTATAGAATTGTTTTTATAGTGCTAGTTACTATTGATATTTGGGATAATGTCCTAATACAATTGTTATGCTTTCGAATTTTCAACACGAGAAATTCTCAAATATGGATTGGACTTAGATTTTGAAAAGTTTTTGTTAACTTATATTTTAATGAAAAACCTATTTCATTGACAAGGTTTAATTCATGATTTAATGAGTTAAGATTTTATATGAGTTCAGGTAATGCATTTTTGTATGTATTCCTTATTTGGGTCCGGCTGCTAGATCGAATAAGAGGTATCACATTTAGTGGTATCAAAACTTCCATTTAGGTGTTCCTAGGAAATATATTAGTGCCTTAGGGTTAAGTTTATAAATCTCATAATTTATGGTATTAAGGCTTATAAATTATTCTCTTACCTATATATAAGATAAGTACTCTTACACCACACAATTACAAAGAAGTCGAGAGTCATACTCTGATGACTATAGCATAAGAGGCTATTAGGGTCACATTTATTTTGGGTAGTATGGTGAGGCAAGTAGCATCTGTGGCTTAAGTACTGCTAGTATTTCTATAAGAACTGTTATATCTTTTGAGACAAGCTATAGTTGTTTCACCCTACCACTAGAACAATAGCCTCTAGTACATTTAGCTTTCAAAAAGACCTATCTTGAGAGAGTAAATGAGATAAGAGCGAAGCATTTTAATGGTGAGGGTGTTATGGATATAAATAAAGTAGAGTATTAGTTGGATAGGACAAAGAAAGTTATGAAGTAGATAAGGTGTACACCTAGGGAAAATATATTATGTGCCACATCTCTTTTGAAAGAAGTGGCATTTAAGTGGTAGGAGGACTTGACAGAGCATAAGGCTAAAGAAAAGCTAACTTAGGACTTCTTTCTAAAAAATTTTCAATAGAAACTTATTACAGAGAACTACCTGGATAGTAGGAGACAATAATTCATGGATCTGAAGTAAGAGCAAAGCTCTAATAGGGAATATGAAAAAGATTTTTCTATGTTAAGTTGTTATGCCAAAGCGACCATATCTATTAGGGTTAACAAGTGCAAGAAGTTTGAGAAAGGGCTAAATATAGATATCAAAGTGTAAGTAGTTTTGATAAAGATTCGAGATTTCTTAAAGTTAGTGTCTATTTGTCATTTTATTGAGGAGGTACAAAAAGAAAAGGAGTTTTTCCAGAAGAAGTGATCCTATAGACATAAAATAACTAGTACAACTTAGCAGTCAAAAAAGAAGTTTAAAGGGAGCCAAGCTAGGGCATCACAGTAGACACAAAGGCAAGGATAGTCATAAAAGATAGTGCAAGGTAATAAGGGTAAGGTTGGACAACAGTCTCAGGCTATCAATATTCTAGTGTCTACAACAAAGAGTGGCCAATCACTTTAGTGGTAGACTTGTCACAAGAGACATCAAGGGGAGTATTGGAAGTTAAAGTTAGGTGTATGTTTTACATATAGGTCACTGGATAATTTAAATAGAGATTGTCCTATGAAGTGAGATGATAGATAAAGATTTGTACCTACTTATACCAAAAAGTAGAAAGGAGATCATAGAGATAGGAGAGAGAGAGCAGACAAAGCTTAGAAGGAGCGATCAAAGTCTAGGGTTGAGCGTAGGGCTCTTACTAGGAAGTATGCCATTAGAGTTAGGGAGGAGGCTAATTTCCTAGATGTCATTACTAGTACTTTTGTAATGCCTTGATAAATTTTGAGATTCATGAATAGTATATCTCGAGATTATGAATAGTGATTCTCAAGAAATGAACAATAATTTCTTAATAATTAAAAGATTAAGATATAAGTATACTGTGTACAAATTTTGGTATGGATATAAGGATATTTGTAAGTCAAACGAGTATAATAAATAAGACTATGAATAGTAAATCCCAAATCCTAAATAGTGATTTCAGGTATGAGAATAGTGTTTTTAACCTTACTAATCATGGACATATGTTACAAATAGTATATGTTTACATTTTAGCAAAGAAAGTAGAACATTCAAATTGAAATCAAATGATATATGAATAGTACCACCAGAGAGTGAATAGTACCTCCTAAGACCTAAAATGTAATAATGTTCCATGAGGGTAGGATTAATTATAAGATATTTTTGGGTAAAGTTTGGGAAGGAAATAAAGTCATTAAGGAGCTTAAAAATAGAAGTCAAGTTTTTACAGCAATGTCTTTTCAATAGCAACACAGTTAAAGCTGAATCATAAAATAATTTTGAAAGTGCTCAGATGAACACATAAATGCCACATCTTGAAGCTCAAATATTTCGAGGAATATAATAGTATGGGTATTGGAATTTTTAAACATTGGAAAGTATTTTATAAAAGTCAAGTAAAGATAAAAGTAGTGATTTTTAGAAGATTTTCTAGATTTTTGAGCATGAATTTTTCGGGACTTCTAAAAAATAATATGTACAATTATTTGGGATCATAATAAGTGATTAATGATGAAAGAAATTGAAGAACACAATTAAAGTGGCTTAAAAAGTGTATTTATGGGTTTATTTTAATATGGGCCCTTAGATCTTTTCTTGGATTAATCTTAGCCTTTAATTGAGGAAGTATAAAGGGGAAAAATCTACCTATAAGCAATAGCCAGCCCTTCTTTCTCTTTTTCTTCTTCTTCTTCACATTATTTCCATAGAGCACTTTCCACCATTTTTGCTTCTCCACACTCCCTTAAAGCTTGAATTAAACACAAATTCGACCTCAAATCAACTTTTAAGGGTAGCTAAAGTAGATTTATGATGGACATTAAAGATAAAATGAGTTAGATTGGAAGAAACTTGGTATGGAAAATGCTTAATGAATAGTGACAACCATTCAAGTAAGTGTTTATTTTTTACCTTTGATATTTGTTAAGATTTATTTGTGTGCCAATAAGAGTTATTTATTATTTATTTCAAGAATTAAAGCTTAAGATTTGAAGAATTAAAGCTTAAGTGATTTATTATGATTTTTTTAATATAGATTAACGTTATGTTCTAGAAGAGATGAGGAGAAAGCAAGAGGAAATGTTAGATAATGTTTTTGGATGCTCTAAAGGGTATTCTAAAGCTATCCAATTAAGTGTATCACAAGTTTGAAAAGTATGTGTTCTAATGCATAAAATGTGTATGTTAAATTGATTATTTTGGTGTAAATGATATATGATAGTTCTAAGATGTGGAAGATATGTATAATGCCTTAAATTGATAATTAAAAATTAGATGTGTGTATGAAATGCATGATGGTCGAAAACCAAGTGTGAAACTAAGTAACATTGCTATCTAAAGTAACTATTAGGGCAGAAGGTCTGTACTCTCTAGAGCAACCATTAAAGTAGCAAGTCTATGCTATCTAGAACAACCATTAAAGTAGTAGGTCAATGTTATCTAGAGCAACCAATAAAGTAGTAGGTCTATGTTATATAAAGCAATAATTAGAGCAGCAAGTCTAAGTTGCCTAAAGCAACATCTAGAATAAAAAAACATGGTATGATGTAATCATACATATTTATGAATAATCAAAATATATTTAATGTGATTAAGATATAATGAGTTGTAATAATAATAATGCATGAGATATGATGAAACTAGGAAATAAGTGTTATATGATGAGCAAATAGGAAGAAAAATTAAAGGTTATACATATATTTGATTAAATGATCTAATAATTAAGTTGTGAGACTTTATGATTTAAAATAATTTAAATCATAAACAATATGATATAATAATATGAAAAATGAGTAATTTGTATAGTTAATTTAAGAATGTAAGAGAATGCCTTTATGTGTATTTTTCTATGATAAATGAGATAAGTATACTGAAAAGAAATTATGAGATATGATACATGTTCTAACTATGATAGAGCATACAATGAAAGTGTATGGATATATATGATAATATTGAAATGACATTTGGCATGTTACCTTTAAAGTATAGATCATAATGTTAATGCTGATTATGGCCAAATTTTTTAATATTGGAATTGTTGGAAGTCTAGGACAAACTCTAGAACAAGAATGATAAATGCCTAGATCTACCACAAGAGAAATGATTAGAAATGAACCATATTGAGTCTTTGATCTAATGTGTTCATAACTTGTTAGGTATAAAAGTTGAAGATGACATAGAATAAGTATGTTTTATGTTATATGTGTAATCAAAATAATTTGTGAAATTTTGTATATTCCCTAATGTATGAGCAATATGTAAATTATTGTGTTTATGTTAAATTCTAAAAAATGGTGATTATATGTATGTATATCATGTAGTATGATGTTATAAATGTATAATAATGCATCTAATGTGATAAGAATAATGAGAATGATGAATGGTGATGGAATATGCATGATTTGCATGTATGTTGCACATTTTGGCATGTTATACATGTTTTATTCCATGAATGGATGTGGATACCTACATGGGCATGAGAAATATTGGATGATGTAAGTGAATGACGTTTTAGAATGCTAAGAGGCATGGTGGCTAGATGGCTAGAATGTATATATGTGTATAATGACATATAATGCATGAATCTGATGAATTATGTATATGAATGTATATGTGATCATATACATAGTAGATGATTTATGTAATGTGAGGAAATACATGTAAGATACATGTATGATGCAAAGGCTTATGATGTAAACATGTGTGTCTATGCTTTCTATTAAGCATGAGATGAATGATGCATAATTATGTCTATGAAAATGATAATGAGAAATGATGTTAGTATGGCTAATAAGAAAAAATTCATGTTGAGCCTTCCATGATAGATATAATGAATGGCCCAGTGTGGATTTCATAAGACATAGATGTGCCATGAATCATGTAAAAAATGTGATTATAATGAAATAGAATAAAGCTTGAAAGTGCAAAATGTACAAACATTATGTGACGAATGGAAAGAAGATATGTATGGCATATGGTAGTTGTGAAACACCATAATGTATGATGAGCATATGAAACGGTTGAATGGCCTAGATGAGACTTAGTCTCTTTATATATCATGTTGTAAAGCCTAAGGGTTTAACGTATGTTATTGGTGATGCCTGAATGCACCTAAAATCTTATGGAAGCATGATATGATGCTTAAAGCTTATCAAATTATAATTATGAGTTATATAGAATTAATGATCATAATATATGTAATCATGTGAAACATAATTAAGTAATGGCCCATAAGAGTATGACAACCTAGATTGGATAGGTTGACTGGTCAACTAAGGGGATAATAGTAGCTACTAAGGCATTTTGGTGCCTGATGTTGGTTTATAGGTCCACTTTAAGTTTGACCCAAAAACCTATATTTTATGATCTTTGATTTCTATATGGGTGTAGCCACCGTTTAGGTCCCACGCGGTAACTGCACATTTCTTTGCAAGCGCAGCCACTATTTAGGTCCTATGGGGCCACTTTATATTTCTACATAGGTACAGCCACCATATATGTCCAGTAGGGATCACTATATATCTACACTAGTGAAATAGCCATTCAAGTCCAAAATGTGAACCACTATACATCTATGAGACCTTTATGGTTGAGATCCTAATATCTAGCTTTGGGAGATATCTATTAGTTATGGGCAAAGTAAATTAAAGTAAAGAGAATGATAATTAAATGATATATACTAAAAAGAATAAAATAAGAAATAATAAAACAAGAGTAACTACATTTTTGTATGAATATTATGATTGACATATGCAAGAAAAGATGTTAGTTACTCTCTACATATAGTTTATTTAGCACATTATGTATGCTATGAACAATGTATGATCTTATGGATATAAGTGATCATATAGACATGCAATAAAAGATTTATGCATGAATGGTGGTATAGCAGAATCATCTTGCATGATGCCATAGTGTTTTTAAGGCATAATATGTGAAAAATAAGACATAAAAAGATGTTATGATGTGATAAAATAATTTAGTCAATAAATATCATATGGTTAAAAAAGCATTAGAGATGTATCCACATTAGGATTTCTAACTTTTTGGAAATGTCTTAATTTTTTATACTTATACATCCATGTATGAAATATTGATCCCCTATATGGTAGAGCTATATGCTAACCATGTTTATTTTATTTAAAGCATGCAATATATGGTGAATGATATAAATGAGTTCATAATAAGGTTAAGAACATCTAAATGTATGTGATATTTTGATGTATTACATATTGAATTCTTTATATGGTTAATACCTGCTAAATAGAATAATCTATCATGAATGATATTGCATCCTTATAAATATGCCATATTATACTAGATACACCACTAAGCTATAATGCTTAGCATATCATTGTTTGCAATCCGTAGGTTTTATAAGCTATCAGATCTAAAAGATCTATAGTCAGATGATAGAAGGATTTTTAGAGAATACTCCATAGTAGTATATAGGATTGATATATGATTCTAGATAAAGATTTTTTTATGATATTCACATGTATTTCTGATAAGATATTTAGGCAATTGTTGTATAAAAGATTTATACATCTTTTAAAAATGGGTTCTATAAAGATTTATGATGATGCTTAGTGATTGGTTCTTATCTATAATGTATGTACGAGATATAGCATTTACGTGGTTGACTTATGAGTTGAATGAGTTAGTGAGCATGTATGTTTGTATTATTAGAAGGATCATGATAGATAGTACTAAATATTGAGATTATAGAAGTCTTTTTGGTATATAAGTTACTATTTACTATGGGACTGATATAGCTGTTATGTTGCTGAATTTTGACATGATGATTGTAGGATAGTTAACCTAGTAAAGACTTTTTGTTAAAAAGTGTTTCATATAGTTATGTTAATCATGTGAGAGTAAAGTAAAAAGAGTTAGTAAACCAGACAAATCATAAGATAGATAATGGTTCTGTGTTGCTCCTTATTTGGGTTTAACGATCGGATCGAGTAAGTGGTGTCACAACTTTCCTTCTCTTTAATTCCCTTGCCTTAGCTTTGATAGATTTAGGGTTTACACATTTATATATATACACAGCATGAGCATAAAACTAGGGGTTAGCTTTAGAGTTTCCTGACCTAGAGAATATGGTTAGCAACCCTATAGGCCAACATGTCATAGTAAACAAGGTTTATAGAGGGTGTCCCTTAATGGTGCAAGGGCATAAATTTTTCGATAGTCTAATCGAGTTGGATTTTGATAAGTTTGACTTGATATTGGGAATGGATTGGTTGTCCACATATTAAGCCATTGTGGACTATAAAAAGAATAGTTTATCTCTTAAGGTCAAAGATAAAGCGAAGATCACAGTTGTGGGTAAGAGGATAGACTTTCTATCAAATGTTCTCTTAGCTATTATAGCAAGATAAATGTTAAGAAAGGGTTGTCAGGGTTTCTTGGCTTATATGTATGATACCTATAAAGAAGTGCTAGATGATGGTCATACACTAGTAGTGGAAGAGTATATAGATATTTTCTTAAAGAGTTATTTAGTTTACCACCTAAATGGGAACTCGAGTTCAGTATTAAGGTTTTACTTGGCACTACTCTAGTATCAATAGCTCTTTATCGAATAGTTCTAACAAAGTTAAAGGAGTTAAAACTACAACTGTAAAAGTTGCTTGATAAGTGTTTCATAAGGCCGAGTGTATCACCTTGGGTAGCACCAGTGTTATCAATAAGGAAAAAGGATGGTTCTCTTTAATTATGTATGGATTACAAATAGCTAAAAAAAGTGACCATAAAAAACAAGTAACCTTTGCCACAGATTGATGATATGTTCGATAAGCTTAGAGAGGCTGGGGTGTTTTCCAAGATTGATATGAGATTTGGATATTATCATTTAAGGTTA
>CANXYI010584697.1:0-14610 GCA_948208565.1 Hura crepitans
TAATAGTGACTAATTAATTCAACATTTCACATACCCAAAGGCATAAGGCTTATGAGTGATGGATATGCTAGCAATCTCCTATTCTTAAATGAAAAATGGGTTCATAGTTCACAACACCACCCAAGGTAAAAAGGGACACAGTTTATATAGAATTGAAATACATGGGACTAATAAAAATTAGAATATTAGAAGCTATATTATTTAGGTAATTTCAAATTCAATTCTCAGTTCCTAAGTGGAGTCACCACTATAAATTTAATGTATGTTTTACTAGAGATGAAGTGGTTAGTGTTTGGAGTCTCCACCTAGCTTTACACCAAGACCACTGATCTTTTGCCTAGAAAGGGTTCAGAATCAAATCTTATTTATACCCCAATAATATACTTTCCTTTGTATTCTACTATTTATCAATCTCGTATCATGCAAGTAAGCATTTTATTAAAGCATTCATGTCACTTTTTCTCATATAGAATAAATTGCCATATTCAAAATATACAATAAGCATTAATGTATATTAATTATCTAAAAATTGGATTATTTATTAGTTGAGTTTTAACCTGACAATTACCTATAATTCCATAAGAATTGGCAGTAATTGCCAAACTCCCATCTCTAGGAGATTGGCCTTTGTTAAAATACATTTTTATGTGACTTTTATCAAGGAAAACTCAAAGCTATTTTATTAAGAAAACACCAATTAATTATGTAGAAAAGTCATTAATGTGAGTTAGGCTTTTGGCATGCAAAACGAGTTATTAATCTACTTATTACAACCTAAAATAAACAAAAGAAATAAAAGGTATAAAACCAAATAAACAAATAAAGAATAAACTATTTGGTCCCGTCTCTGCATCGATAAGTCTGTGTGAACACATACTAGCTCTAGATATATGTCCATATAGACTATAACATGTCATGGCTAATATGTCTGTTTAGACCTCCTATCCAATAAGAACAGCCACTCTTATACAACTCAAGTGAAAGAGGTTAGTAACACAAACAATGGTCCGTGAGGACCTAATAATAGTGCTAAATGATATGATAAGAACGTGTGATAAATCTTCAGACAATTATGAATGATCATTGTATATGCCCAAATAATGGTTATGAATGAGAAGGGTGATAGACTAACCATGCAAAAGAAAACATAAATTCATAATACTGATATTAATAAAAATTAGAATTCAACACATGTGTCCATGTCAACCACACTCCTCATGAAAGGGAGTCCATGCGGTCTGAGACATGGAATAGACATGCATAAAACACATATCTATATATACCATGCTCCTTGTGAAAGGGAGTATATGTGGACCATAGCATAGAATATACATGTATAGAACACATACATCCATTAGACTACATTCCTTATGAAAGGATGTAACAACCATACACCGAGGCTTCGAGGATAGTATCTTGAGACTTGAAAAGTGTGCCCAAAGTGTCGAGTCACCTACACGAGTCTTGAGGTAGAGCATACTATCCAATAAACTTCAAGGGGCTTAAAAAGGGTGAAAATGACCTCAATTATGAATTTAGCAGAACCAATAAATTATTCGGGCTATAATTTAGTAGGCTGTAAGCTCATATTGAATTGGTCCGGGAATAACCTAGGATAAGCCCAGACAGACATGAAAATATCATACTTTGAAGGTTAAAAATTGTAACGAGGCTAATAGAGAAGGAATTTTAATTTTCTAAGGTTGTTTGAGAAATTTCAGTATTTCAGCAAAATTTCAATTTTTCGTGATTTTTCACTAGCCTATCTCCCTAAGGAATTTGGCCATGAAATTTTGTGTACCCCTAAATGAGGCTATTCAAGGATTTTAGAAATAAACGTGATGATTTTTGGAGGTTCAGGTGAATTTTTAAAATTCCCCAAAATTCTATTGAGAAACTAAGATTCCTGAAAATTTGGTTTGATGAATTTTACTGCAAAATTTTACAAGCATCTAATTAGGACTAAATGAGAATTTTAAGAATAAATAGCATAATTTTTTAATGATTGAGTGATTTTTAAAAATTCCCCAAATTTGGCAGGCCCTATTACTAAAAAACTGAGTTTTGAGGCATTCGAGGACCACGTGTCGCACCTCGAGGCACCCCGACACTCACTCAATAGCTGTACCATATGGCCATTCCCTTTAGTGGACACCTAGCTCACTATTTTCCCCTTTACCAATTTATTTTTCTCCTTTAGCTGTCTAAGTTAGGATAACTCCTCTTTCTCATTTTCATGGCTACTCCAGCCCTACAATTAGATCTAATTGCCACCCAAAAAATTAGCATTTTAAGTGTGGAATTTACTCTTGAAGAGGGTGGACTACACAAGCTACCTAAAGAAGTAATAAGAAATTAAGAAATAAGCAAGGGAAAACTCATAAGCAGTAAGGAGTTCAAGGTTTAGAGTAAGTATGTTTTTATTTCTATTTTTGGAAGAGTTCTTTTCCCTTCCTTCAAGCTCACATACCCAAAATTCCAATGAGTGCTGTGTATAATTTTGGTGGCTTTTGAGGTGTGGAAAACATGAGGGGCAGCAAAGGGGAGCCTTAAGTAAAAGGGTGACAAGCAGCCTAGTTTTAAAGTGGTATGTGAATTTAATTACTTAGAAGCATGCCTTACTTTATCCTTGCTGAAATTCTATGAATTGGTGGTGTAAAACCCTTAATGAAAATAGGTGTGACTATGCTATAAATTAGTTGTTACTGAGTATGCGTGTGTAATTATTAGATTTGTGGTTGCCATGGCTAGAATTCATAAGGTTAGAGGACTGATTTATATAATTTTTGTGGCTATGTGAGTGTGTTCTTGTGATTGAATTGTGGATGGTAAAAATAAAGGGTATGAGTGACTGATTTATAGTGACATATGTGTGTGTGTCCTAGTATGCTGAGTTGCTAAAAACATGTATATATATACATGGTGATTTCTAATCAAATGGAGGGGTATATAGTGTGCAAGTCCAAGTATTAATGTGGGTTATAAGGTAAAAGGTGTGTGATGGTTATATAAAGTGAAGATTATGATGGCAATTTGGCATGGCATGAGAAATGTGCTTAGGTGGTAAATTAAAGAAATAAGGTGAGCTTTAGGTAGGATATGGTCATGGCTAAAACATATAGGGGCAATAGCTATGATGTATGGGTTCTAAATAATTGCTTATGGTTATATGCTAGCTTAATAGTTCATAATATGTAACTATAGCAACCTATGAGAAATGTTCATCTTAGGTTAATGAACATAATTAGGCTGAAAGGTCTTGCATGTAAACATGAGTATGAGATATATAATGTGGGTCAATACTAATGCATAGAAATAGAATAAGTAGAAAGGTTTTAATTATGCATTATGAAGTTCATAAGATAATCTACTTATGATAACAAAATGGCATGCAAAAATTGATAATGCATAAGAAAATAATGGCCTTAATCAAATATAAGAAAAATGTTTGGAAATTTGCCTAGACAAAAGTATAGAAATAGTATGATTAAAAAAAACTATTAATTGTACACCATGACATTAATAAGATAACCCATGCATGAGAATGATGTGGTTTGTTGAAGATTGGATAATGCTTAGAGAAATAATGGCCTAAATAAGTACCTAGTGAATGTTTAGTAAATGTTTTCAAAAGAATAAGAAGACTTAGCTTAAAACTTGATTTATAATGACAAAAATGGTGCCTATGTAGTAAACTTTCGTGCACTTGAATTAAGAAAGAAAATTAGGGCTATTTTTAAGGCTAATGTGCATATATGAAATTGACATATACTTGAGCCAAAAAGGACTAACTTAGTGGCATGAAATAAGGCATAGAAAAAAATGCCTAAAAATTTATGGCTACGAGCCTATAACTATGACAAGAACTTGCAAAATGACATGTAACTGTCCTACGAAAAGGACTACTTTGGACTTAACTTAAATGTTGCTCAGAAATCATACATAATTGGACTTCAAATATTGAAATAAAATGGACTTAAATATATTTATAGGCCGAATTTAAATTGAACTCAGGAAAAATACTTGTAATTGTCCGGTAGGACTAAAATGGACCCGTAACTATCTGGGTCAAAGTTTGACTGTGGAAATAAATTCATAATTAACTGTTAAACATTTTTAAATATTATAAAATGATGATCAATAAATAAATGAATGTAAAATAAAGTCAAATAGCCCATTAGTTAGACATCCACTGGATGGGTTGATCGATCAATTTAGGGTTTAGTGGCTATTATACTATCTGATGATCAGACTAGGTTGGTGAAGTAGTCGAGGTTTATAATTGAGCCATTGCACTAGTCTACATGGCAAACACTTCTTTTCATTGATTGGATATCAGACTAGGCTGATGCAGTTGCTAAGGTTTATTGTTGAGCCATTGCACTAGTCTACATGGTAAACACTCTTTATTGCTAGCACTATAGATTGAGTTATGCCAGTGCAGCGGCGAAAGTCCCTAGAAAGGCTATTACACTAGTCTATTAGGTAGACTAGGATGGATTATTTGATATGATCAGTATTTTTATCCTTGGGAGGTTCTTATAAACTGATCCCGATAAGCTATAAGCTAGTGCAACAATCGGGGTCCAAAATGTGGGCCACTATACACCTTTCAGTTCCCTCTTGTTCTAGTGTCTGTAAGTGTAGTCTACCTAATGGGGCCTATTTAATATTTTGAATAATGCTCTTAGAAATAATGGAATGATTGAATAAATTATGGAAATAAATTGAATAAAATTTATCATAGTGGCATTTTTGTAAATTTGAAGAACTTATGACATAGTAGCTGAATGGCATAAATTATTTGGCATGTTAATCACACACTACACCTAAACCATTATTTTACATGTACATATGTCTGACATAGCTGTAATTACCTGGATGATGGAATATAAGTAAGTGAAATATTATTGCATTTCTTTAAAATGGGTTCTACATACTTAAATCTTATGTAGTTAATGTATTAAAACATCTATGTGTATGTATGAGACATGTTAATTTATTAAATTCACCACTAAGTTTTATACTCAGCGTACCAGTGTTTAGTGCACAAGTAAGCAAGGATAGCTATCTAGCCTCATAATATGTGCAGTGTAGTAGCAAAGACAATAAGGATCTAATTATTTTTATATATTGACGTATATAGTAAGCACTCATGTACAAATTGTAGGTTATGTGTCTAGCATGCTTAAAGCTGCTAAAGTCTACAAGCTTAAGCAGATCAATTATAAATAAATGGGTGTTTGAATTGTCTTAGGCTATGTTTATGGGTTTTTTTATATCTATGGGCTTGAGGCCTATATGTTTGGTTTTGACATATATGAGATGTGCTGATGTTGATTGGGGTACCAAAGGGTCCAGGTAAAGTGTTAGAAAATTTTTGGTATATCACTCGGGTAGCTATTATGCTACCTTATTCTTTTGAAACCTATAAAAGGTCTATAGAGGCTTTGTCTGAGCCTATCAAACCATGTATACATGTATATAAAGATTGTACTAAATATCTAGGCCATATTTGATGGAGTTTTGAAATACCCCATAAGTGTTAAGGATTTTTCTCCTAGAGCAATCCTAGGATGGGTGACCTATCGGGAAGTGTATCGCTTGGCAAGTTCTTTAGGGAATCCAGTAGGGGGTGTCATAATAGGAGTCTATGCAAACCACACATTAATTCCAGAATATCAATAATATGAATATTAAGGAACAAAATAGTTATACAACATGGTTAATAGCATACATGCATGTCAACATAGTAAACAAAATACGTTAAAACCTAGTATACAAAGTAAACGAAAGACTATTATTAAACAATAGTCCGCACAGACATAAGATTATGCACATATTTAAATATTAAGTCCTTACAAACCTTATCATGCATTAAGATAAGTTTGTGTGATTAGATTGTCAATTATAGAATGATTACATCAATTTAATAGGCAATTACTTAAAGTAAAAAATAGTTTAAAATAATAACCTACTCCTATAATCGATGTGAGGATTACATAAAATCACCTCACATATTGATTAATCCATAAAGATCATTGACTTACAAAAATAATAGAACTGAAAGGAATAATAAAAAAAGGATAACTCAGATCTTACCTTATGATTAGCTTCAAGCAATAAAGCAAATGTAGGGTTTTAGAAAGAAAGATTTTTAGTGAGGGCTTAGGACTAGAAGATCAATTCCTACTTTAAAGTTAGTACTAGACTCTCAAGATAGTAGGTTTGGATTCTCTAATTTTTCTCCTTGGATTCCCCTCTAATTCTCCCTTGAAAGGGGGTGTTTATAGGTTTAGTGGATAGCTTTCCCATCCAGAAGAGGAAAAATCCTAATAAGGTTAGGAGTTAGAGTTTAAATAAGAAGTTCATGCATCTAGAAGCTTTTCAACGGTAGGTTCATATGGACTTTGGTTGATAAGTTCATGAGGGCTTAGGCTTTGGGTTTACTTAGGTGGTTTAGGGGCCATGGACTTAGTTTTGGGCTAAGTCTACAGACATGGGCTTTAGCTTGTTTAGACAGACTATAAACCATGGGCTTTACTAATCTAGGTTGGGCATTGGTTGGTTGTTGCAAACCTTACAACATCAAATTTGAGTGAACTTGTACCAAGATGGTCTGTGCGGACTAGAGTTCTAGGTTGCTTGCCTTGTTACTTGAGCCTATCTCTAGTTATCATCATAGGCCTAAAATCCAAGCATTTACACCTCCTACTCAAACTATTGCCACTCCGAATAAGAGATGACATGTTAACCAATTTTTACCTATCAGTTCTATTACCTTCTTAAAGCCTTGTCATACATGCCCACATCATGAGCATCCTGGGCCCATGTGAAATTTAAACCAATATTATGGATTCAAACACATAAGGCATTACTATTTTGTTCTAATGGAAATCTGACAGCATAATGGCTGCTTGATAGCAAATCCCAAAATAAACATGTAGAAATAGCACTTCTATATTATTCCTAAACTCAAACTCAGCCAACTGGGTCCTTCTGACCCTTCAACATCATCAATTAGCACATAGTGACATCAGTCACATCATAGTCTCAATATAATACTACATAAGGCACACATCATATAATAATTACGCACTACTAGTGTCTATCTATTTAGTTTATGTGAATAGTATACTTCGATAAGCTATACATATACATGATCACACTAGACCTATACCCTATTTATACACATATAAGTGCTAGCTAACTTTATTTACATCACATTAAAGATATACAAAATTTACCCAGATGAGAGGCTATCCAATTGCACTATTGTCTTAATGTTGAATCGAAGCTAGATCTATCTGCGACTTATGCATCAAAAAACATGATGCACTAAGCATAAAGCTTATTGGTGTATTTAATAAAATATGCACACACATGCATATGCATTCATGGTAAACATGCATTGTAATAATGGACATGTTTCTCAATGTTTATATTTTTTTTCCTTATCCATATTGTTATTATTTGGTTAATTTAGGTCGTTATATTACCATAGATTATGTATGCTCATTTTATGCCACTTACCTACCTTAGATTACTATGTATAATTATAATTAAATCTTCTCTTTAGAGAGATTATGATATTTTTACTAGGGATAAGAGTTGTTAGTGGAGTCACCACCTGGCCTCTACACCAGGACCTCTAATCTTCTGCACTAGAAAGGTTCGAAATTTTAGATCTTATTCATGCCCTCATAATATGTTGTCCATATCTATTGTAACATTTATCAATCCCTTATTATTTCAAGCATACGTCATTCTTATTTTAAATTGCATCACCTTTGCATGTATAGAAGTAAATTGTGGTATTTAAATAATATGACAAATACATTGTACATATAAAAAGCGGGTCATTCATTAATTACAATTTGACCTGACAATTACCCGTAATTCCATAAGAATTGGCAGTAATTGTCCAACTCCCATCTCTAAGAGATTGGCCTTTATTGAAATACATTTGATTGTGACTTTTGATTAAAGAAAACTTAAAGCCATTTTGTTAGAAAATGCCGATTAATTATGTATAAAATGGCTTAATGTGAAAGTTATGTTTTAGCATGTAAAATGAGTTATTTACTAACTATTACAACCCAAAAACAAGTAAAGAAGTGCAAATAGTACAAAACCAAAAGAAGTAAGCTATGGTGCTAGAATAAGCCTGCTCCAGCATTGTCCAGTCTACACGGACCTAGAAGGGAATGATTCTTAGTCCGTGCGGACCTTCTTTAGAGAAGGATTAAGTCTATCTCACACTTTTACTTCCAATGCAAGGTCCGGCCAACAACTTAAAAAAACATTAAAGTCAAACAAGTTAGATCGAGATTATTAATACATAAATGAACAGAACCATAAACATTTCAATATGGATACATCATACATCATGAATCATAGTAATAGAATATGTGGTGAAAGATTACAATGCACATTGTCACTCATAGGTCCGTGCGAACCTGCATTACAGTTCCATACACTGATTCTATGTTTTCATCATTCATGAGTGTATATATTAATTTTCATCAGACACTCTGTATTTGACACAGTATCACAAAGGTAGATTATCATGCTCATTGAATATAGGTCTGTGTAGACTAAGTCACCCAATTGTTATTCATGGAATAAGTCTATGTGGACTAACCTTATTGTCTTGTGTTTAAAGACACTAGGTCTGTATGGACTTTATCACAGATATGATCAGATTTACGAGACAAGATTAATAGTATATAACATGTTGAATATCAAATACAAGCATCAATCCCACACCCTATATTTCAAATATACTCAGCCTACTTGTCATCAATAAGAATAGGGATAACAAAGTATCACCTTATTTACTAATAATCTCAGAGATCATTAGCTGATAAAAGAAAGACACCAAAGAACTCATCGAGGGACCTAAGATATTACCTGGATAAAAGGATTTCTCTAATCACTAGCACAAAAAAGCCTTTTTGTTTCAAGTGAGGATGGTTGAATTCTCCCTTATGACATGTCTTACCAAGCCTTCATTGCCTACTGCCATTGGAATGCTTACAACTGTGGTTGTTTCTGGATTTAGGTTTTTCAAACCCCTCTCCCTTTATGAAAAATGAGTATTGATACTTCTTTTCTAGGTTTTCTTGCTCCTCCTATCTAGAAAAAAGTCCTAATCCTTAGAGGATTTTAACTCCTAGACTAAATAGGCAGTGTTTTTATCCGAATTATTTTTCCCGATGACAAGTCTGTACAGACTTATCCATGAAGGTTCGTGTGGATTAAGTTTCTAGGGTGATGGTCTATGATCTTCACAGGCTGGGTTTTGACTTATTTTTGTAGTTAGTCCATGTGGACTAAGTTCCCTGAGATGATGGTCTGTGGTTTTCATGGGCCAATCTCTGGCTTATTTCTGTAGGTAGTCCGTGCGGACTCAGGTAGTAAGTCCATGTAGACCTATGTCTTGATTGACTTTTTATGCTATGCTTGAGAGTTCATCTCTGGCTATCATCATAGGTCAAGGTGAGATGTCTGCACTCATATTTATACGTCATCATTTAGTTACATATTTATTAACCAAGTTATTCATCATATCAATATGAAGTTATTTTCGATTTACTTAGCTCGTTAACTTATAACTGTTCATCCATTTATTTCATATTCTTATGTCACATTTTCATCATTTCCATTTCTAGTCCTTATCTGGAAGACATCAATCCCAATACTAGATATGAGGATCATGGTGTGCAGTGACCCACATTTTGGACCTCAAGGCTACTGCACCAATGTATCACATCAATATAATGTACAATGGTCTTATTCAACCTCTTACTGGCCGCATCCACTTTAAGTTATATATGATGGTTCTATTGGACCTTCTAGTGGCTGCACTCGCATTATAATTAGTATCATTAATATAGCCAATAAATAGGTGTGTAGTGGTCCTACTAAACCTCTCAATGCCTACACCCTTTTAAGAATACGTGCAATAGTTCTATTAGACCTCTCAGTGACTACACCCATATTATATAATCAAATATCATTATCAATAAAACCGAAGTGTCCTAGTAGCTGCTATATTCCCTAGTTGACCGATTAACCTATCTAGCAAGTTGTCCAACATATATAGGATATCCATATTTCATTTTCATTATTCCTTACATCATTTTCATTCCCAATTTCAAACTCCAATTACAAACGCATAGTTATTATCCATCATAATATTTTGCCACATTAGGTAATCACTTTATGTCACTCATTCATTATGTCACTTCCAATTTCTCATTTCACATTCTTAATCCACATTACAATTACATCTATCATGCCATTTCTTTTATCTATATGTTATCAACCAAATCAATGCACATTACCTTATACATTATATTAACATACATAAAATTATACATATTACACCAATGTACTTTCTATATTATTTATTCTTTAATTATGTAACAGTCCTAAATTTCATGCCACATTCTCAATGACCCACATATATATCAATGTACACATTTCATGCCCCATATATCAATGCATTTTAGCTCATTATACCTCAATTATGTCAATTACGCAATAATTACCTAAATTCCATATAATATACACATTTTTCAATCCCCCATATTTAACTTGTTTTCACTCTAATTTTTATTCATATTAGTCCATTTACATATATTAAACCCTAATATACACCTAAAGTCAATTTAGGGTTATTCTAACCCCTAAAATCATGTAAACCCTAAATGACACCTATTGTGGAATTTTTACAATTCACACTTCCAAGCACATATTTTATCGAATATAGTTACAAAAAGGTTATTCAATGTCCCATATATGATTCTACAGCTTCCCTTTACCCATGCTTTTGTCCTCTTCCAAATTCTCTAAATTTCATAATATATAATTACTTATAAAAATTCATAGAAAAATATATACACCTCTAAATTAAAAAATAAAACTAGAATTATAATCTAGAATGCCTCTAGTTACCTAAAAAAATTGACTGTGGCTCGAATTAGGGTTCGGTTGTGATTTATGAGTTTAAAACCCTAAACCATCAAACCTTCCTTTTCACCTCTAAACACCCTTTTCTTTCAAAATTAATGCTAGAACTAAGCTCTAAATATTATGATGATCATTTTTCATATATTAATCGAAGGATTTCTCAAAGAATTTAAGGAAAAATGAAGCAAAGTGTAGGAGGAGAGAGAAATGGTTAATGGCATTAGCTTTGGTGGTTTAGGGGATAAGGAGAGGTGTTTTGGATCTTATGTGCATACACACACACACTCCCCTATTTATATTAAGATGGTGGATGGCCATGATTTTGCCATGTTGTAATCTAACGGTCCGTGTTAATTCTACTTATGTTTTATGTTTTAAGTTTTAAAAATTTAATTTTATTATTAGAGGCCTCTAAAAATATTGCTTTTAGTATAAAAATTATAGAGATTCTTAATTAAGGGACCTCTAAAATCTCGGGCCTAAATTGCAATGGGAACTAGGTTAACTATTCACTCGCATACTTAAGAAATTATGATTAAATACCGATTGTTATAAAAAAATTCCAATTCCACCCCCATTGAACTATTTGGAATTTTTGACCTTCAGGTCATGCTATTTCTAAGCTAGTTCAGGCAGATTCTGACCATTTTTCAACTCAATGTAAACTTATATCACTATTCACTAGATATCAGCGTGAAAAATTTTATTAGTTTAGTGGCTAGTGCAAATAACTTCATTTTCATCATTATTTTACCTATCACTATTCAATGACTAATACTCCCCTTTGGCCACCTCTATGTGACCCCCTTACTTAAGAAATACTATTCATGCCTCGAAAAGTACTATTCATAAAATCGAGATTTTCGGGTGTTACAATTCCTTCCCCTCTTAAGAAATTTTATCCTCAAATTTTACCTGGTTCAAATAGTTATGGATATTGCTCTATCATTTGTTGTTCACTTTCCCATGTTGCTTTTTGTGAACCATGGTGTTTCCACAACACCTTTACTAATGAGATTACCTTATTGCATAGCTCTTTTACTTCTTATGCTAGGATCCAACTTAGTTCTTCTTTATATGATAAACTAGGCTATACTTTTATCTCCTCTATTAAAAGTGTATATGAAGGGTTCAATTGGTATTTTCTCAATATTAAGGCAAGAAATATGCTATAGATCTACTGTAATTCTAGAGGCAATGTGTAACACTCCTTGCTCAGTCTGATTGCCAGACTCGAATAAGGAGCGGCACATAAACTGATATCCGAACTACACTAATGAAATACCTTCTTTAATTAAAAACTTTATTATTTAGATTAAAACATATTTTGTTTACATAGTGTTATAAAATAAAGATTTTCAAAAATCGATTTACGATGTATACTATTGGGGTCCTCGTGTTAAAAATTTGGCAACATAATAGCTCTACTAAGGCACTTTCCCAAATAGTAACCTGCATAACACAACATCTCTCAAACATATTCACATATCTCCTTATCATCTGGGTCTATCTAACCCTCCAATACCACTGAACATTTCTCAAACATGTATAAGAAAGAGATATCATACAAGTCAAGCAACTTTACACTATCTTAGTAAGGAAGTTGCAATACTATTTTAAAAGAGTTAACAAACATATTTACGTCACTAATTAGGCCTAACCCTCAATTACACAAGAGTACCACTAATAATAATTACATCACATTATCATACTAAAATAAGCAAAATACCAAAAGAAGCTTCTCTTAGTTAGTCTACTGATCTAGAGGCTTTGACTTTCATCTATTATTTCTTAACCTACACTTTACAAAACAAAATGATATGCTAAGCGAATGCTTAGTAGTGTATTCAGCATAACACATATGTTACTATATGTATTTATGCATTGACATCCATCCAATAAAAAGAAAATTTCTTAATGATCATGCATAAACTGATCATAGTAAATTGATATGAGATAAAGCATAATTATAATTATGTAACAATAAAAATCATCAAGATAACTCATGCATATTAGTCATCTAGTATTATACATATAAACTTTCTAACTTGAACTTAGTTTTAATTGATATCTTACCACATTATTAACTAGTTTTAATAGATATCTTACCACATTATTAACTTAGATCTCATTGATTATCACAAACACATACCTAAAAGACAACTATTCAAAACTAGATAATCAGACTAACTAGGCCTAAAGGCTATATCAAACCGTAGATCATAACTTGACCCATAGGTCATAACTAGACCCGAAGGTCATAACTGGGCTCATAGGTCATAAATGCACCTGTTGGTATGCTAGCAGCTACCAAAAACTCTCTAGTTGATTGGTCAACCTATCTAATCTAAGTTGTCTAATCATATAGGGCATCATCATTATACTTTAAGTTTCACCATAATTTAGTAGTTTATACTACACTTCACATTTTATTTGACTAGTATATGACCCACTGAGGAATCAATGACTTAAGGGCTTACAATCCTTTTTTTATTAATGTCATAAGGCATTATGGTCACAAACATAAGTAATCATATCTATGGATATTTGCATCAAACTATGTTTTATTTATGGTATCATCTCACATAACCTGTAATCATTAATTTAAGCTCAATTATAATCTCAACATTTGATTTCAACCCATTCGGCCATACCATTATGCCATATATAACATAAACATTTACATATGTTAAGGCAATGCCATCTCATCATTTTCCACTTTACATGCACTTATGTTATTTTAACAACTCATTATAATTCACATATGTGTTCAGATACAAGCAGTATGATCAAATTAAACTATGACATGCCCATAAGTCCATTTAGCCATACCCTCATTTAGTACTATCAAATGCTCAACTCTATCATATTACACATAATATAGCATATTTACATCACATATCAATCAACACATGCTATGACTCCTTTCATACAACCAAAATCATCAATGTTAGGCCTCATAGGGATTTTAACCCCTACTACAAACACTCTTAAAACCTCATTTTATCAAAGTACATACAACCCCTAATTATTTATACTCAAGAGATCAAACCAACTATCAAGTAATGCAAACACCAATTGTGCTAACTATATCTATTTACTTATTAATTGCATAACTAAAAGAATATACATACACACACACCCTTCATGAGGCATTCGGTCTCTTCTCAAGCCACACTCTCATCATCCTAAAGCATTGTCAAAACTTCACTTTAGGCATCTTATAATATTACAAATACCATTAATTATAACATAACTAACATAATAACCCACATTTATTAAACATATAAGCATCAACATTCATTTTATCATTAAATTCACATTAATTGCATATGTCATGATGAATACACATACCAAAATAATCAAAATACACCACCAAACCTCGATCAAGCCTTCTCTTTTCCTCTCTTACTTCATGCTCATTTTCTATATGAACAAAAATTGGTTCATTATGAAAAAATCTATATAAAATCTATAATGCTTTAAAAATAAAATTAACCTTATAAAACCTCTCTTGGGCACCCTAATTACCTTGGAAAAGTGATAAAACCCAAAAATACTTACACAATCAAAAATTGTTTACTATTCACCCTTATGCAAAATCTCACAATACAACCAAAATCTTCTTGATTT
>CANXYI010584875.1:0-10274 GCA_948208565.1 Hura crepitans
GAGAAATTGCAGCAATTCGGTTTGCGATAGAACTTTGAGAATTTTTATACTACTGCTCGGACCTCCAAAAATTGTTACATTTATTTTTAAAATCTTCAATTACCTTCAATTAGAGGCACATCAAATTTCATAGTCAAATTCCACCGACAAAATAGTTAACCAATTGCTTCAATTTATATGTAAAATCTCAAAATTAAAAAAATGCAAATGACCTCGAAATTTTAAAATTCCTTCTCCGTTGGCCTATTTGTAATTTTTTACCTTCAGGGTATAATATTTTTAGGTTCGTCCGGTCTCATCCCGGGTTATTTCCGGCCGGACTCGATTTGAACCCATGGCTCACTAGCTTACAACTCAAAATAATTTATTGGTTCTGCTAAATTTTTAATTGAGATTATTTTCACCCTTTTTAAGCCGCTTAAAGTTTATTAGGCGGTATGTCCTATTTCGGGACTCGTGCTAGTGACGCAGCACTCTTTGCGTATTTTTTCAATCTCAGCAACAGTATATAGTCAGGACATTATATTTAGAAGTATAATCTTACATCGGTTGGTGAGGAGAATGAAGCATACCTTATAAAGGTATGAATAAGTCTACTTGCGTAAGTGCGCTTTGGGTAAAAGGATTTGGATCTTATCAGAATACGAAGTTAAACATGTTTGGACCACAGTAATATCAAGATGAGTGACCACTTGAAAAGTCTTTTCCATTACTTAAGAATATCGAAGTGGATAATATCTGCAAGCGAGTGGCCCGAGTCATGACAGTTGATATCAGGGCCGAGAACCAAATCGATGTGCCGACATTAAAGTGAGTGGCCTAGGCCGAGGTCCAAATCGATGTGCTGACATTAATAAGAAAAATAAATTTGCGAGGCTGAAGTTCTTGCAAATATGAGAAAAATTTTAGCAAGGGCTTATCTTTTGCTAGGAAACTTCCTTGCAAATTTTGAGTTCTTACTTAATAAAATGTCAGTTAAATATAGCGAGGGAAAGTTGGTCCTTGTTAATTTGCAAGAGACATCCTTTGCTATTCTCTCGTTAAAAATTTAACAATGGAAAATTTTTTTGCAAGATATCTGCAACGATTCACACAGGGATGACTTTTTTTCCTCGTAATTTTCTTGTTAAATTTTTTTAGCGAGGAATTTTCTCAATTTTGCAAAAGATTTTTCTTTTGCTATTTTGCGATTTTCTTCTAGTGTTATATTATTAAGGAAAATAATGTCATCTATATATATTTATTATCGTTTTAAATTATGTTATAAGTCAAAAACCTATATTTTTTACTACTAATTGAATATAAGCTTTAGACAGGTGCTCTTATGTCGAATTTGTCGCCAACTATGTATCTAAAAAAATGAAATTTATTTTTTATATATTATATAGGATTCAGAAAATGAATCAAATAATGAAAAAAGGTCAAAATATTAATTATTCATCATGCATTAAAAAAATCCATTTTCATGCATATATAATAAAATTAAACAAGAATTCCGGCTAATTTAATACTTAAAAGCTAATAAGAAACTTGAAAAAAAATATTTATCTCCAAAAATTTTAAGAACCTCAATAGATAAAATTATATTGGTTTTAATTCCGTTTGATTTTATAGATTAAATATTTCAACCCCGGTTTGATCGTCAATATCCCTCAAAATAAATAAAATATTAATATTATGGACCATATTCTTTCTGTAAGGTGATGAAAATACAAATAATTCATTAATTGTATTTTTACTAACAAATAATTCATTAATTAACTGTGCTTTTTATATTATAAATAGAAATATCTAGTTAATTTCAAAATTCGCAGTCCTTAAACTGGTAGATATTAATTATTAATATTATTGTTATTGTTTCACTACTTTAACTTTTTATTTCCTTTTTTTTACCTATTAAACCAATTTTAAATAAATTATCATCCAAACCATAAAAAAAAAAAATCCATCCAATTGAGTTGATTTCTGTTGAATTTATATTTGTGAAATTGGTAGAAAATTTAATGAATATTTTATAAAATGGGGACAATTTAAGTATTAATTCAAACTGAATTATATATATGCACAGATACTATTAATTTAATTAGGAGGGGGTTCACAAAAAAAAAATGGAGAGTGGTGGAATGTTGCCACGTAGTCAATTTACGAAGACTTACGAGAAGAACAGTTGAAAAGACGAAACAGCCCTGTAGCTCTCTGCAGCCGCTTTCTGTCCACATCGAACGAGACAAGCTTTCTTGCATACAGCACAGCCGCTTTTTGCGGCTTTTAAACATGAACAGATGCCCAATCATTTTCATTTTTTTGAACATTCTTGTCCTGTATTGAAATGGAGATGCCATGGTATTAATGTAATTTGAGAGAAATTGAGAGGGCCAATTGGGTATTTGAAAGTGGTGATCGAGAAGGAAATCAGTCAGCTCGAGACCGAAGACCATACAGACAAACATGACACGTGGGGAGTGGGTCGTGGAAATCTGATTTTTGGAGCCCCCATGTTACTCTGAGGAATTTTTGTCCCCAAATAATTTATTCATATTTTCTATGTTTAACATGATTATAGACATTGAATTCTGATTACATTATTTGATTCATTAAGGGTATATTACATGATTGATTTGCAATGTATTTTTTCTTTAAGAATTTGAAATTTTTGTTTCCTAAACATCTAATGATTTGGGGCATGTTAGCTCATTTCCAACTAACACCCATTTCCAAAATATTGGTTGAACATTTTTCATTTATGTTATATTTTATAATACGACTATTTTAGTAAAGTATTATTATTTTTATTTTATTTTAATTTGTTGAATAGAATTAACTAAATTTTAATACTATTTAGATTCGATATGTATTATTAAGAGATATCGAA
Source organism: Hura crepitans (assembly GCA_948208565.1). Classification (NCBI taxonomy): domain Eukaryota; kingdom Viridiplantae; phylum Streptophyta; class Magnoliopsida; order Malpighiales; family Euphorbiaceae; genus Hura; species Hura crepitans. The sequence goes on from CANXYI010584875.1 coordinate 2,873, forward strand.
GATAAACATTTCTCTTTGCCATGTCCGAACTAGAAATGAAACTAGAAGCTCCTACACCCCCTAAAATCGTCTTCCCTTCTCTTTCTTCAGTCTCAGCCAAAAAACTTTATTTTCCATATGAATATGATTTTAGTTTAGATCCAAACAAAATCTAGAATACAGAACCTCCATTGATAAACCCCTATGATGCTAACTCAAAACACAAAGTTTCATTCAAACAATATCTCAAATCCTTGATTCGTCATCCTTCTAGATCTGTAAAAGAATATGTTCAGGCATCCCAGTTTGACCAATGTCCAGTTCTAGCCATCGGAGAAGAATAGTTCATCCCCCTGGAAATTCCACCTGAGTTTCTCCCTTAGTGGACTCGTCAAGGATTCCCACACATTCATTTTGGAGCCATCAGGCTTGCTCTTTCCTATCATGAAAGAGAAGGACTATCGGTATATGCTAGATTCAAAGTATTTACAGTATCATCAAGCCGTTATAGGTACTGCACAGACTTCCTTAAATGCAGGAACAATCCTATTCACCTTTTACCCCAATTTTAATATGAGGCTTCGAGATCCTCATGTTCTTTCAGCTTTAAAGGTCTAAATTTATATTACTGGACCATAACAAGTCCTTAATACTGATGCTGCAATACTCCATTATCAACTTATCTACAGGGTTCAAAATCATGTTATGGATTTGTCCCTTCTAACTTCAACCAATACCCTCATGATAACCGATGATATAAACTATGTTCTTACATGTGTCCAGATTCCTAAACAGCTAAGTAGAGAAGAATTAATAACTCTATTTCTAGAATCCTAGATAACCAGGTATGAGCAGCTTCATTCTCAGTCTAGACCTATTCAAGCTACATAACCTTTCTTCATCAAAAGAAATGTTGGTACAGTTGAAACCAGGTTCCTAAAACCTTCGGAGGAACCTCAAAAAGATGTAGCAGGCCTTTCTATCTTTCTTACACAATTCATGATGTAGCCTTGTAAAAGACTAGAAGATTCAATCCCTATTGAAGCCTTCTCCAAATCAAGAGATCCCATTTAAGCATTCAAAAGGGAAAGTCATTGTTTCTTTGACATTTGTGATTGTGATGACTGTTATCTAGATAGGTTAAAAGATGAGTATGATGATAATAAAAAAAGAGGAAGAAGAATGTTAAAAAACAAACCTAGTGATCAAAAGTTTCATGATATATATAATGATAGAGATTCTTCAGTTGGTCATCTAGGACAACCATCCAGAAAATATGATTACCTTGTCTCCCATACATCTCCACCTATATTCATTGACCAACTAGAGAACTCTCCCTCAAAACATCCTTCTATTACACCAACCAAACCTAAACCTAAAACTACCAAGACACCTCTACCTTGTTACATACAAACTTTAAAATGGATCCCAAAACAAGAGACACAAACCTTGCCCCAAATTTGCATGTTCCAATCCACTCAAGACTATAAAGAAGAATTTCCTCCTTTGTGAGATAATACCAATCTAAGAATTGCTGTCAAATCTACATCATATGCCCATTCTTCTGGACCCACTCATAAAAGAAAGCCAAGAAATATAGGCCCCACTAAAGCTATTCTAAACTAGCAAATAGAAAATGCTTAAGGTCAAAACAAATCCTTGAAACGCATTGAGAAAAAGGTTGATCAAGTTTTTTCTCATGTCTCTCAACTCAACTTATAGATAACCACTTGAAATTCAACTTTGTATAAGCTCATGAATAAGTTATAATCACAAATTTATGAGTTACACAACCAGTTGATGACCATGATCAATCAACAGACTTATGATCTAACTTTTCAAGCAAAGACAACTGAAATCAACAAGCTAAAAGCCCAACTGGCAGCAATTGAAAGAGACGTCAAGAATAAGATCACTTCCTATGATCCATTTGGTTTCTCAGTTCCTATACCCCTACCATTTTCACGACGATCAAGATATTCACCTATTCCTCCCTACCAACTCTTATTGGAAGATCTAGAAAACCTAGGCCTTTCTCATGATCTTTAAAAAAAAAACTTAAAGCCGAAAAATTTCTAATAGTTACCAAGAAAACTACTCCTTTGCCTAAAAAAAACCCCTTCCCATAGATTCTTTAAAAGAAAAAAACATGGATCCTTTAAAGAATAAAGATAAATAAATTACTGATTCCCAAATTATCCAAAGCCTAAATATAATCACCTCCTTTTTGGATCAATAAGCTGGACAAGCAATAACACATGTACAGATCTCTGAACAGGTTGATAAGCAAGTTTTTTTGACAAAATTAGAAAACTTAGATAATCTTTATAATTTTGATGAAGATCCTAAGCATTTTTCTGGTGCTTTTATGGCAGACAACAAAGAAGAAACTCTAAAGAATACAGGTGCTAGTCCGTCTGTCAAAAGAGAGCCCCAACTGCGTCCCAAGCAATCCTTATCTCAAGAATATTTCATTGAAGACCTAGATGAAAAAATGAGAAATTATAACTTCGCAGAAAATGTAGCAGCACAACAATTCTCTAGTCCTAATCCTTCTGTAGGCCAATGGTTTACATTTGATGATATATCTCCCTAACAATGGAGATATAGACTTCAAGAATTCTATGCATGGTTAAAACTACTAACCAAAAAGCCTAAAGCTGATTTCCCCAAATCCTCCAAGAATTCACTTTTATATTTATTGGCTTTCTCAGGGACTAGTTTGTTAGGCTAGATGCTTATATCAACCTATAGTTTTATCAGATTTCGGATATACCCCATGTCCTTAATTTCATCCATAAAGAATTTATCGGGAAACTTGCCTAGTTTGATGAAACTATTAGAGATGAATTCTTTAGGACGAAGTGATATTCTTTAAGTAGAAATGACCTCGATAAGCACTGTTATAGCAAAAGATTCTATGTCCTTGGTGGGATACATGATCCAAATCGCAAGTATGGATTTCTCTCTTCTATTCTTGAGGCACTATCAGAACAAGCCATGTACTTAATGAGAGAACAAGGAATTTAGCTTAACTCTCTCACCCTATGAGAAATTTATTAAAAAGTGCTAATTACACTAGACAAATTATGTATTCAACAGAAGCTAGTTCAAGAATTGATGGAAAGAAGCAAAAATCCTTCTCTTAAGGCAGCTTGTAAGAGACCTAACCTTACTATAATATGTGGTGACAAAAGATGCACTTGTTCATATGGAAAAAAGAAGAAATACTATAGGAAATATACTTTCGAAGAAAGCAAAGCCATGAAAAGGAAAAAAGAAGTGGTAATGCTTCCGCAAACGGAAGTATAGAGGAAAGAAATAGGATAAATGTTATATATATGGCAAAAAAGGGCGCTATGCAAGAAAATGTCCAAATAAAACTAAAAAGGCAACCATGGTTATCCAGAAGATTAGCCAGACAACTCTTGATGATATTAAAAATGCAGACATAGAATCATTTTTCTCTCTAGATGATGATATTAATATGCAAAGCCTTTTTGCAATCCAAATCTCAGACTTTGAGCCTGAATCATATTCGAAAGATAACAATTTGGTGGAAGAAGAAGACTTAATGCTGCCTACTCAATTCAATCAATAAAGTCCCTATGTTTGGCTCTTTCTTAGCATCCAGTCCCTTTAGTGTTAGTGTATATCTACCAATATAAATATGCTAATCCTATAAGAGCAATTTTCTTTCTAGACACTGGTGCTTACTTCTCCATCATAAACCCAGACATCCTTCCCCCTGAGTGTTGGAAATAATTTAAGTGTCCTTTTAAAGCAGCAAATGGAGATGTCTTGTATATAAAGCTCAAAACTAGAAATCCTATTAAGATCCAATTATTTTCAGATTGTTACATTTAAACAACAATTTCAGGATCAAATCTTCCTCGAAAGATTTAGTTTTTAGATTTGATATTTATTGCAAGTTCCAAAAATTGTCTATCCTCCCTTTTAGAATCAAATTCAAATGCCACTTATAACAATATACCAATTCTCCCTCACCTTTTATAAGCAAAACAATTGAACCTTCCAACTTAGACTAAACCCTTGTTGATAAACTACATAAATATTGTTGTGCTAATTCTCATTCTGAGTTTATTAGCGAACATTCTTTCCCTTTATAGACCATGCCATAATTTTTCATCACCTTACCTTTCAAACAAAATGAAGATATTAATCCAATCAAAGCAACCCATTCAGGGATGTCCCCAGAAGACTAAGCCCTAGCTAAGGAGGAATGCTCAAAATGATAGCCCAAAGCCTAATTGAGACTACAAAGTCTAATTGGGCTTGTCAAGCCTTTTATGTAAATAAAAGGTCTGAAAAAATTAGAGGAAAAAAATGTATTGTGATTGATTATAAGCCCCTTAATCATTTTTGAAAGACGACAAATATCATTTACCAAAAATCTCTACCACATTCTCTTACCTTTCAAATGACAAAGTCTTCTCCAAATTTGACCTTAAGGCAGGTGTCTAATAGTTAGGGATACATCCTCAAGACTGCTACAAAACAACCTTTTATATCCCTAATCACCATTACCATTGGACTGTTATGCCTTTTAGTCTAAAGTTGTCCCCTCATTATTCCAAAAGGCAATGATTTGAGTTTATGAATCACTTTTGTCCTCGGCATTAATTTACATTAATGATATTCTCCTTTTTCCTCAAACATAGCCAGTCACAATGAATTACTCTAAAGGTTCATTAATCTCACTCAAGAGTATGGCATCATGCTTTCCCCATCATAGATACAACTAGCAAAAATCACTAGTGAGTTTCTGGGAATGACCTTTCATGAAGGTACCTATCAACCATAACCACATATAAGAACTATTTTACTAAAGTTTTCTGACAGCAATTTAACACAAAAGGAGATCGAGCAATTTCTTAGAATTGCAAATTATGTAAGAGACTTTATTCCTCATTTTAATTCTATGACACATCTTTTACATGTCATGCTTAAAAGAATGCTTCTCGGCTTAAACTATAACTATGAAACAACTTAAAGAAAGGGTTCAAAAATTGCCACCACTTCATATTCCTACTCCAGGAAAAAAGATATTGCAGACAGATGCTAGTGATCAATTTTGGTGTTTTATCCTCATAAAAGAGAAAGATAATAAAAAAAGAATATGTGGCTACGCTAGTGAAAAATTCAAAGACTCAGAATGTCATTATCACTCCACATTCAAAGAAATCTTGCCGTAAAAGATGGAATTAAGAAATTTGAATTTCATCTCATTGGTTATGCTTTTATAGTTATCGTGGACTGCTCATCCTTTCCAAGGATGCTTGAGTTTAAAGGAAAAACCATCCCACACCCTCACTTTTGAGGTAGAAAGAGTTGTTTAACATGTTCAACTTTACACAGTAGAGCATATATAAGGAGATCAGAACCTTATTCTAGATTTCTTATCATCACTAAAAACCTTCAGCCTGATCACTACAACAAGTGAGATACCTTTAGTTTTTATAGCCAGCTCAAGTAGATCTGCATCTAACTATATGACTGCAACCAAAAAACAATCCAAGCCACCAATCTGCAGGGAGACCGGCCCTAAGGCCATACAAAACTAGGCAAAAAATAACCTTGTTCAATAACTATCCAACCTTTAACATAAGTTCCCCCTTAACCTATGTCTTAATCCAATACAAACCTTCATGTTTCACTCTGATTTCCCCTGGCTAATTGTCTACCACTTTTCAAAAATACACCAATAATGTCCAAGAGAAATATAGTTCCTTTGGTACCTTTCAATCCTTTACTGACATGCAATCTTTTTACCTATCATGGATCTTCTCCATATCCTCCATAATGAAACCTACCAATCTTTCCTACACTGACAATTCCTTGAATGGTATTCACCATTATCATGGTGGAGGAGACAATTGCTAAAAATCATTAAGAAAGAAGAATTGTGTAACAAACCAGTAGAAATAAGCTTCCAGTACACTGCAATTTTCATTTTCCATAGGACTTATTTCTATAGTCCAGAACAGCAGCTTTTGTGGACACAAAACCAAGCTTACCACTAGAAGAATTTCTCCAACCTTCATCTTTTTAAGGAAGATAACTATGACAAAGTTGAGCTTAGGAATTTCCTATGTGAACTCAACAATTTTGATCATTAGACTACCATTGCACCTCTTTAGGTCTAACAGGAGATTGGAATCACAAGTTAGTTCCAAGAAATTCTATTCAAACCATAGAAGAATTTCTCATTCCTGAGCCCAATAAGCCCAATCCTTTTTTTTAGGACTCACAAAATCCATGGGACTTTGAAGAATATCAGCCTAGCCCAAATGACACTGATCCCGAATATGTGAATCTCTTATAATCTCATAAGCCTATTAATAAATGACACAAGGCATCAAACAAGATATAAAGCTTAATAGAATTATTATAATATAAAGTTTTAGATTCTTGGCTTCAATAAAATTATTGTACTATAAAGCTTTATATTTCTATCAGCTGTCAGAGGAATCTTATCTTGTTGGCCATATGTTTGTAATCTTATCTTCTTATATTGTGTGTTTACTTTTTGAGGCTTATATATAGCCTTATTAGTTTAGTTGTAAGGTAGAACCGATTTATAAACACTGCCCTTGTTAAGAAAAATAAACTATGGCTTTCTAAATGCTCTCTTCTATCTTCTAGAAACCTTGTTCAGATTAGAAGGCTTAGTAATGTGATATGTTACAATAGTTGCTACGATCCTCCATTAAACAATGAGAACTAAGAGGATAGGCATGCTCTAAGATTGAGGTTGAAGAATGAGCTATCTAGTCATAGTTGTTCTTATTGTTTAGTCGAGGCTTTCGGTGTATTATTTTACACCTTAAATTTATCTAAAAATACATCTTATACACTTTATTTTTTTGGTAACCTATAACACACCTAAATTTAATAAACATGATTACCCTCTTGAACTGAACAAAAATGCATTTATTCTCCCATAAATAACACGTGTCAACAAATATAAGTTTGGACTTAAAAAATTTTCAGTGTGATAATATATACACATTTGTCAAGTTTAAGAGAGTAATAGGTTATTTTTACCAAGTTTAAGAGGATAATAAGTGCAAGTTTGTCAAGTTAAGATGTGTTATAAGCAATGTTTTAAAAATCAGACCCGATAAAGAACCGGAGTGTCAATTGGGTCATGGTTCAACCGGTCCGACTGGGTTCGACCAGGTTTTTCTTTTTAATTATAATTATTTATATAAAAAATTTAAAATATAATGTGATTGATAATATATAAAAAAGTAAAAACACATTTAAAAATCTATTTATCATTAAATATTAACTTATAAACATTAATTTTAAATTATTTACCATTAATAATAAAAATTTAAAATAACAAAATAACCATTAAATCAAATTAAATTTTGAAATATAAAAAGATAAAAATAAT
>CANXYI010584878.1:0-11194 GCA_948208565.1 Hura crepitans
GTGGAAGGAAGTTCGCGTGGACTTTAATTAAATGATGTCCATGCAGACCTAATGCGACAGAGTGATAACAATTCATTTTCCCCCTCTTTTCTCATTCATAATCTTCTTAGTTTTTCTTCTCCATTATTTTTCTCTCAACTAGATAACTTTTCTTGATGGATTCTCACATTGCCAGTGGTTCTCATTCATCATCCTCTAGTGAGAGTGAAAGGACTCTGATGGTACTCCTTATCCTGACAAATTCAGGGACCTATTCTTCTCCTCCTGCTCTAATGGAAGACACTTCTATGCCGACTCTCATTGGTTTTATGCCTTCTGCTACCATCAACAATCCTCGAAATGCAACTTTGGTAAACAGAGTTGTATTCGGTGATCCAGTCCCTCTTTTGGTAGATTTAATGTATCATGCGTGCCAAAAGGTTTACCCTTATGTTTGTTTTCTTTCCTTTGTGTACCTTATTGTAGTTTTGGTTGGATTTTCCTTTATTTGTTGCGATGTGAAATTTTCTCTAGTTCAGTAGGTCTATGCAGACCTAGTATAGTTGTTCCATGTAGACCTTATCTTTAGTTGTTTTTTCTAGCATACTAGTTTGTGTTATGTGGTTATTTTCCATATGCTAGTTTAGGAAGTCTGTGTGGACTTATGCTTGCTTATGATTTTGGTCTATAGAAACTTATGCCTACTTGTGAATGTGGTCTATGCAAATTTATTCCTACTTATAAATATGGTCCATGTGGATTTCTGCCTATTTATGAATGTGGTTCGTGCAGATTTATGCCTACTTATGAATGTGGTCTGTGTAGACCTATTTTTCAAAATGTTAGTTCATGTAGACCTTATTATTTTTATTTCTTTTTCTTTTGTAGACACATCTTAAGTGTAGGGGTACTCTTTCTAGACCTCAGTAGTTGTATTCTACCATGCCTGTGTCGGTGAAAAATAGGGTCCGAGATTCTAGATTCCAAACATTTTTAGACTATCTTGTTAGCAGAGACTTCTGTCATGATTTGTAAGCTTTAAGGGCAATGTTGGACAAGTGGATGGACACCATACATAACTTTCATTTGCCTTACAAAGAGATAACCATAACACCCTTCGACTAGGCTTTTATCACCAAGGTGCCATGCACGGGCTATGCTATTATGTCTAATGCTTACTATAACCATCCTTCAGTAAGGCTATAGGAGGTGAGGGAATTGCTAGGTTTTGTCTCCTAAGATCATGTTGGAAGCATTTGATGTACTGATTACATAAGAAGTGGGTGGATGAGGCCCCTTCAAGCTAGTTAGAGATTGATCAATTCACTTATTGTTTCATCCTCTACCTACTGGGTACCACCCTTTTCGCCAATGCAAATTGTATAATGAGCTAAAGCTTTCTCTCTATCTTGGAAGAAGTTGATAAAATTGTTGGCTAGAACTAGTGCTACTCATCTATTGGATAGATGTTTTAGAGCTTAGACATGGCTGTACGGATAAAGAAGAGCTATCAGTTTATTCAAGGCTTTATGTCAGCTGTACTAATAAATGACTCACCTAATCTATTTATAAGTCTTTGAAGCCTTTCTGTGATTTTGTTGTGTTTTGTTATTTTAGGTGCTGGCACATGAGCTTTACTTGTTAGCTCATCCTTGTGAACTAGACATGCCTCATCAATATCCGATGATGGATAAGTGGGTTCGATCATTTTTCGATCCTTAGAATGTAGCTTCATTAATGCAGCATCATCACTACCTCAGCTCTTGGGTTTAGACTGATATAAGTATCTCCTACAAATGAAAGAAAAGATTATTGTTAGCCATTTAGTCATATACAACTGATACTTACCTATATAGGTTGACTTGGCTTAGTGGGTTTTTCCTATTAAGGAATTACCAACTTTCTTATGCTTCATTAGAGAGTTGTCCTCCCACCATATTTTGCTAACCACTCTAGAGGCTTACTCATAGTTCTTAGGGGAGAGGATTATGAACTGGCATATGAGGCTTAACACTTGCCTTATTCCGTAAAATCCTCCTAACTTGATGCTATTCGAGAGGTACATAGATGACTTGGAGTTCATGTAGAGTATGACTGCAAGGATTCTCGAGGTCATGTTAGTAGAGGGTATTGCAAAGAGATACACTTCTTAGGCCCCTACTCATTGGCTTTCTTAGGTCCCTTATAGGTTTCTTAACTTTTAATTCATTTTCGAGGTATTTCCTAACTTGTGTGTTGTATTATAGCCTACTGCTGTTTTTAGGGCTAGCCTATCTTTATCATGGAAATGGTCAAGAACTACCCCCAATTCTCCTAGTTCTCAATTCTCACCTCTTTCGGCACAGAGCGGAGTTCCAAGTCCATCTGTTAGTCAGACTTCATTGCCTAGTGATGTCATTAGTGCCTTGACTGAAGTCTCTGAGTTAAGCTATATGCGTTACGGTATTGATGTGGAGGTATCTTTCGCTCGTCTTCATATAGAGGAGAATTGGCTGGTTCCCTTCGAGCTAGAAATTACTATTTTGCTAAGGTTTTTTCTAGCCATTTGTATTGTTTGGATTTTGAAGTGTCACTTATACTTTATGCTTTATTCTTTTGATCAGGTGAAGAGAGCTCCTATAGAAAGGACTTTTTGAGTGGTGGAGGCTTATTAAAGAGCTATAATCAATAAAACTTGAGTCCTTTCTATGAGTACTTTTCCTATCATGGTTAATTTCATGTAATTATGTATGTCATGTATGTTATGCACTGATCCTTCACTCTTCTGTAGGGTGAATTATCAAGGTAGGCTAATGCCCTTTGTGAGGCCCGAAGAATGGTGAGAGCTTTCAAGGTAGCTGAGAAGCTAGTGATCTCTTCTAATGATGAAGACATAGAGGAAGAAGATGATATTGGGGAGTAGGATAAGAGGCACCCCCATTCTCTCTTTTTCATTTTGAATTGGAATTATTCTGCCTTTTTGTTCCATTTTCATATGTATAGAACTTTTAAACTTCTGATCTTGTGTACATACAATTTAAATTTTATTTTGAAGTATATTTTGCCCTCGAGTATGTTTATCTATGAAACGGTACATGAATAGGTTTTTAACAACCATTGTAATTTTATATTGATTATAGGTTTGTGTGGGCTTGAGATGATCTAATCTGTATGGACTTAAAATGTGCTAGTCCATGCAGACTCAAGATGATTTTAGTCTAAGCGAACTTAGGATGATTTAGTTCAGGTAGACTTAAGATGATTTAGTCTGGGTAGACTTTAACCATACCAAGTTATGAACTCATGTTCGATAATGCTGCATGCATAATTCCTTGGTCTGTATGGACTATGACATTGTCTTCATACATTATAATGCCCACACAGATCTCCTCGTGTGTTTTGGATTCCTATTCCTAGTTAGGAAATAAATGGGAGGGTTTTGGCTTATAAATACCCTAATCCTTACCTCTTATGTCAAGCTCCTATTATGTCTTCTTTGAATCAAGATTTGTCTAAGATTTTGGAACCAAAGGCTTCTTGGACTTCCTTTATTCTTTTCCGCTATTCTTCCCTTAGACTTTTTAAGAAGGTTCGTATTGACCCTAATTTTTTGAATGTGATGGTGCGATGTTAGGACCGTATTTTTCATGTGTTTATCTTCGATCATCAAGAGATTACCCTAACATTAGAAGAGTTTGCTGCTATTTTGGACTATAAAGTTCCTTCAGATACACTTTTAGCCCTACCTTCTTTTAAAGATTGTTATTCCATGGACATTATTCTTGCCTTGGGCTTTTCTCCCATTATGGCTCAAAAGATAGTATTGGGTATGGGTCCAATTTCCTTGCTAATAATTTTAGACCATGCTTATCAGTTTCCTATTAGCTCAGTGGAATAGGCGATGTGCATTTTGTTGTACATCCTTAGTAATTAGCTTATGGTTACTTCTAATGATGAGTCTTGTGATTTTAAGACTCTTTAACTTCTGACTAAAACATGCTCTGGCTATAACCCATCCTAGTTAAAACCATTCGAGGTTTGGATGCTCTAAAGAAAGGGGATATTGACTTTGTAATTAGAAGTCCACTCTTCTTATAGGTATGTGTAAAAAGCCTACCATGGGTTTTCGTCCTAACTTTATTCTTTTATGACCTAAATTTTTGCCTAGTATGCCTGTGAAGGTTTTTTGCACTTATGGGTTTGCCTAATTTTTGCTTAGGTAGTCTTTTATAGATTTTCAAACCTAATGGCTTTTTTTATATAGATTTGGTTATAGGAGAAATTGGTGTTACTTGTTCCTCTATTCGAAAAACTCTGGGTGAAATATGCCTTATATCACTATTGTGAGAGAAAGCTCGTAATGAAGTGTGATTCATATGACCAATGGACCCTATGGCTTTCGCAGTATGAAGGAGATGTCTTTGGTGAAAGGTCACCCATTTTTCTCTCTCCTATTTTGTAGGCTATGTTCCTTTGATTAGGTTAAGGCATGCTACTTTCTATATCCCTTTACGAATAGTGAGGCAATTTAGTCTAGTGTAGAGGATACCTCCTGAGCCTTTAGGATTTCAATGTGGTCTTTTGACACATCACTTATTGCACTCCTTCTCTGACTTATGCTAGAAATGTGCCATCTTGAGGGACATGCTTGATTATACAACTGATAGTGTTAGCACTGACGAATATTACAAAAAATAGATTTTGAGTGAAGCTAAAGACAACAGAACATTAGTGTAGAAAAGAAAAATTAAAGACAATACTTTTGATTTTTAAAAGAGACAATGTATGTAGAATTTGATTACTTGTATAACTTTTATCTTAATCAAAATTTGCATATCAATGACCATGACTAAAGCATTCTTGTTATTAAGTGCATTTGAAACTAAGCCGATTAATCTTAGCAAATGTATTAATTTCCCATTAATGATACTATCGTTACCAATTAGCCTTCAAAAAGGTTTTCTTGGTTGGACATTTTTTCTCAGATCCCCTAACTTTTACATGAAGTATCTGTGGGGTTTTCACCTTATTGGGGAGTCCTATTTTTTGCTTAAACCACCTTATTCAAGTTTTCAACTTAATGGAATTTTTTTAAAACAAAAATACTTTTTCAATATGTCCATGTTGATGGGCTCTAAGAATTTGTTGCCTTTTAGATCCGAGATCTTGATGCCTCCATGCTTGAGTACTTTCTTCACTAAATATAGACCTTCCTAATTAGGTTTAAATTTTCCTCTTGGGTCTAATAATAAAGGTCTAATTTGTTTGTGTACCAAGTCGCCTTCTCATATAGATTTAAGCTTAACTTTCTTATTACGAGCTCTATCAATTCTCTTCTGATACAATTGCATATGATAGAGAGCTTTAAGTCATCTTTTGTCAATCAATGCTAACTGCTCATAATTACTTCGAGCCCATTTTGTTTCAGGTATATCCCCTTCTAACACCACCCTCAATGATAGTATTTCAATCTCTATTGATAGTACTACTTCTATGCTACATACTATTGAGTAAGGCATAGCTTGGGCAGATGTTCTAATAGCCATACTATATCCCCACAGTGCAAAAGGTAACCTATCTACTCAATCTTTATAGGTAACAGTCATCTTTTACAGAATTTTCTTTATTTTTTGGTGGCTGGCTCTACCACACTATTAGCCAGAGGCTAATTTGGAGAAGACTTTGTGATGTTGAATCTTGTATTTTTATAAAAGCTACCTTGTCTCACCCTAGAATTGCACCCCGTTATCTAAGATGACTTATTGTAGAAATCCATACTAGACAATGATATTTCTTTCAATAAATTTTGCCATCTGTCTTGCCCCTAATTTATTGAAAGATTTAGCTTTAACCCATTTTGTGAAGTAATCGACTGTTACTACTATAAACTGTGCCCCTTAGTAGTTAACAACCTTATTTCTCCAATTATGTCAATTCCCCATATTGAAAATTGCTAAGGAGATGACAAACTAGTCAGGTCATTAGGTGCCAGATGGCTCAAATTTCTATAGATCTAGCACTTGTGACACCTTTTAATGAAATCATAGTAGTCTGTTTCCATGGTTAGCCAATAATAGTCTAATCTCATGATCTTTTTTGCTAGGTTTCTCTCATTCATGTCAGGACCACAGACCCCTTCATGCATCTCCTCGAGCACTTTTTGAGCTTTTGATTTGTCTATGCATCTAAGCTGAATTCTATCCACTTGCCTTTTGTATAATATGCCTTAGAATGAGACAAACTGAGTGGATAACTTTTAAAGAGCCTTCTTGTCTTTCTCGATTTTACTCTCTAGGTATTGTCCAGTTTCTAAGTAGCTTTAGATCTCATGGTACCATGGTAGGTCTTGGTGGAATTGTTTAGTGGTGTCACTGACTATACTAGTATAGCTAGGAAATCTTATCTTACTAAACTACATTGGCTTAGGTAAGTCTATTTTAGTGAGGTTAGACACAGACATTAAGGTAGCTAAGGAATCAACTACTTGGTTTTGTTCTCTAGGGATTTGGTGAAAGGAGCAATGATTAAACCCCTCAATGAGGTCTATAAGTATCATGATGTACTTGCTTAGGTTTTTATCTTTGATTTCCCAATTACCTTTTACTTGTTAGATGACCAGCATTAATTCTTCATAGACATCAACCACATTTTCCCCCAGCTGGTATAGAGTTTTGAGCCTATACACATATGCCTCATATTTGGCCATATTATTAGTGGCTAGAAACTTTAATTTCTTAGCTAAGAATAATTGTTCACCTTCCAAGCTAGTTACTAGTACCCTGGCACCTACTCTTCTTTAGTTAAATGCCCCATCAAAAAACATCTTCCATCCTTCCTCGAATATTGCCCCTAAGTGTTCATTTGAAAATTTGTACTCTTCTTGTTTTCCCTCAATTAGGTGTTGGGCTAAGAATTCAGCCATAGCTCGGCCTTTAATGGTCTTCTTGGTGATGCAAGAGATATCAAACTCCTTAAAGAGTGAAATCTAGTGTCCTATCTTACCTACTAAGAAGGGTGCAGTTTGTAAATATCTAAGAGGGTTATGCTTTGTAATTGCCTCTACCATGTAGGATTAGAAGTAGCGATGCAACTTCTTAGAGGCCCATATTACTCCTAAACATATTTTTTCTACTTCTGTGTATTTCTATTGATAAGGGAGCAATTTCTTGCTTAAGTAATAAATTGCATTCTCTATTCTAGCTTCGTCTACCTGTGTGATCAATGCTCCTATCGAAGATTCTGCCACTGCTGGATACAGGATCAGGGGTTTTCTTAGTTTTAAGGGTTTGAAAACTAAAGGTGTGGTTAAATACTATTTGATGGATTGGAAGGCTTTTGCACAATTATCATTCCACTCTTTTGGCTATCCTTTGTGTAACAAATTAATATGGGTTCACAAACTGAGGTAAGTTTAGATATGAACCTACTGCTGTATTGTATTTTACTTAAGAACCCCCTGACCTCCTTTTCTGATTGTGGGGTAGGCATGTCTAGAATGGCTTTCACCTTGTCAGGATATACTTCAACTCTATTTTTGCTCACTATGAATCCTAACAACTTTCCTAACATGACTCTAAAGACACACTTCTTAGGGTTGAGCCTTATGCTGAATTAGTCTAACCTTTAAAAGAACTTTTCTAATGCTTCGAAGTGTTCTTCCCTTTTAGTAGATTTTACCATCATATCAGCACATTGACTTTAACTTCTTTGTGTATCATGTCATCAAATAGTTTAGTGGCCATCTGTTGATAAGTAGCTCCTACATTCTTTAGGCCAAAAGGCATTACCTTGTAGCAATACGTGCCCTATTCTATTATAAAGGTAGTTTTGTATTTGTCTATTACCTTTATTAAAATCTGATTATATCCAAAGAACCCATCAATAAATAAGTACATAGCTGCCATCACTATACTGTCTACCAATACATTTATATGGGGCAAGGGAAAATCATCATTTAGATATGCCTTGTTTAGGCCCCAATAGTCTGCACATATCCTAACCTTTCCATCTTTCTTAGGTAATGGGACTATGTTGGTGAGCCAAGTAGGGAAAACTATTTCTTCAATGAATTTTGCCTCAAGTAACTTGACTACCTCCTCTTTTACTTTTTCTATCCACTCAGGCCTCATTCTTTTGAGCTTTTGTTAAACTGGGATGGCGTGATCAAGTGTTAGGATAGCATTTTCTGGATTTTCTCAGTTAATACCTAGCATATCATCTAATTCCAAGCAAAAACTCTTTTATATTTCTTTAATAATCTCTCAAAATTTTCTCTTTCCTTGATAGTAGTATCATGGGCATTTAATACATTTCTAGGTTGTTCATTGGTGCCAATATTAAATGGATTAGTTTTAATGAAATTAAAGTAAAAAATGCTCATATAATGATAGCTTGTATGCACACTACCATATGGAGAAAGATCACACAAATAAGCAAATTTGACGTTTATTTTATTAGAAAGTAAATTGTTCACCTCAAAGAGGTCACAAAGATACAATTCATCTATAAATAAATTAGAATCTTCCTCTAAATTAGTTACATCCTCTAAGAGCTTGGAAACACTTCTTCAATGGCTGGTGGCTTTGGGAATACTTCTTTAGTCCTCTGAATTTGAGTGAGATGCCCTGACTCCTAATTAACAACATTAATGAATATCGCAAATCCCCGCTTGTAGTATCCCTTTATTATGGTAGGTTCTGTGGTCCCATCATACTTTACACCCTTCTATTTGAAAAAATAATCTCCCAAAGAGCTACCTTTTCTTAAGTTTGCTCCTTTACTCGGATATAGCCTAAGCCCCTCATATCTTTCTGAGTGTGAATTTGTAGAGGTTCAGTTATACCTTGTATGTTTTTCCCTAAACCTACACCCAGAAAGAAATCCATTCTCTTCATCATCTTATACACTGATGGGTCCATGTAATCTTTGTAAATGCCATTAACATGAAATCCAGTGAAAGGCTAGTTAGCAATGGCTAAAGTGGAAATGATATGGTTGACTTTAGCCTTTATGGTCACAATGTTGCCCTCATGTGGGAATTTAATCATCTAGTGTAAAGTTGAGGGGATTCTTTCAAGCTTGTGAAACTAAGGCCTCCCTAATATGAGAGAAAAGGTGGTAGGGATATCTATCATAGTAAATTTAAACTCATCAATGATCGGTCCCACTTGCACCTTGATTGTAAAAAACCCTTTAGCTTGTCTTCTAGTATCATTATAAGCTTTTATAGTGATACTTAAAGGTGATAAATCTTTCTTCTTGATCCCTAAACTAGATAAGATTTTAGTAGGATAGACACAAAGAGAAGAGCCATCATCCACATAGGACACCCCATCTTCTTTCCATTTGCTTCTACTTTGATAAAGCGGGGTCTCTTGTACTCCCTCCTTTCTAAAGGCAAGTCACTATCAAAGAAGGTAATGAGGCTAATATTGCCTGTCTTTATTACTTGTACCAATTCATCTAGGGTAGTTGTCATGGAAATAACAACTTGACCTAAGGTTTTAACCACTTTTTGCCTATAGTCTTTAGATGACATCGGTAAGTCCCATATGCTGATGTTAGCTTGGGTATTTTTTAATTACTTTAGCACCACTTCATGCTTGTCTCATTTAGGTTCAGGCTATTTCTCAAGCAAGATCTAACCATTTTTTAAACTCTCTTAACTACTTCTCCCTCAACCTGAGTTTGCTCTCTCTTACCCTCTTCAAAATCCTCATTAGAGGATTTAGAAATTCTTGCTTACCCTGGCCTCACGATGACTCTTTCTATCACAAAAACTAGTTATAAGGATAGATTCACTCACCCTCACTCCCGTTTCTATTGCTAGGTTGGACCCATAGATTTCTCTAAGTAAATATTCTTCGGGTAATATGGATTTAAGGAGGCAATAAGTGTGGTGTTTGGGTAATAAGTTTGATGAGGTTTTAGGGTTAAGGATTTTTTTTTAATTAATAAGATCCTAGATAGCTCTATTGAGGTGTTGGCAGTTATTAATGAGGTGCCCAGTTCATTGATGATAAGGACAATATTGATCATGCCTATGATTAAGTGGTAATAGTCCACTAAACAACTAGTGTGGGAGTGGCTACAGCTTTCCCTCTTTAGTGAGCTTCTTTAAAAACCATGACAAGGACTTACCTAAGTTAGAATACCTATAGCCTTGAACTACATGCACCTCAGCTGCCTTGGTAGAGGCTCTAATATTACCACTTGTAAAAGTGGGGTTAGTGATTGCTCTCTTGTACCCCTTATTTTGATAACCTACTTCAAGGTCAATGGTGATGTCTTTAAGTTGTTCCCAAGTAGTAATACCCTTAACAGTGAGCCCATTGTTCATATAACTATTGGTATTCCTGATGAAAATATTAATCTGGTTAATGTCTTCTACCTTATTTCTTATTTTTAGGATTTTCTCTTTCTACCTCTGCAGATAGTGAAAAAAACTTTCATTGGGTTTATATTTTATTAGCTTTAGATCCCTTAAAGTAATCTTAACACTTGCATTATTAGCGTATTACTTATTGAATGCTCTTGCCAACTCATTCCAATCTTTCTTAACCCTTCTTTCTTGATAATATTACCAATCAAGAGCTTGGCCTATAAGAGACATGCTAAATAGGCTTACAATTTGCTCTTCTATTAGATGGGTGGTTCTTATGGCTACTACATACTATTTTAAATAGGTGCGAGGATTAAAAGTTCCATCAAATTTGCTAAGGTTAGGCATCTTGAACTTATGAGCCATGGAGCGATCAAGCCTTAGATTGATGTCATCTAAGTTAATGTCTTTGCCCCTAGTCACTAATCTGGACATAGCCTCCATTTTCTCAGTCAACTTTTTTAACTAGTCATTCTCTACTGCCTTAAAAGGGGGTACCCTATTGTAGGTCTTAACCATTTACAGCACTTTATTGTTGAAATATTGGTTATCCTTCACATCACCCGCTATCTCCTTACCCTTGTAGGTACTTAAAGTTTGTCCTACCTCTTATGGATTTTGTATGCTAGATAAAGCATTGGTAACAACTACCATTAACCTTCTTTCCATCTCAGCTATTGCCTCTATTAACATGGCCTTGGTCATGTATTCATCAGCAAACATGGTTGCCGGCTTTAATTGTGCAAGCACTTTTGTGCTAACTCAATTAAGGTGCTTGCCTACTCTTTTCCACTGCACAATGAGTGAAGGATCAATAATGGCTATCAAAATAAAAGGTTAGACATAATGCATATA
>CANXYI010584883.1:0-13810 GCA_948208565.1 Hura crepitans
GACACAACATAGAGACAACTACCACCATAGCCACAGCCATAAGTATAAGCTTCACCGGCATTGCTACAGTAGATCATCGATTTACTAAGATAGATAGCAGCACCAACTCTAGTGCCCATCATAGTAAATCCTCCACCTCTACTAGCACCACAAAAGAGTAACTTGGAGAGGATCAAAAAGTTTAGGGCAGTGGATTTTCTTAGCTTCAGAGAGGATGATACAGCCAGGGCTGAGTATTGGCTGGAGAGAATGACCAGAACATTAGAGGAATTAGAGTGTCTAAAAGGGGAATATCTGAGATGTGCCATGTCTTTGCTTCAGAAAGAAGCATTCCATTGGTGGGATAGACTAAAGAGGGGAAAGTTACTAGATGAATTGACATAGGACATCTTCATAAAGGAGTTTAAGAATCAATATCTTCTGGATCCTTATAGAGATAAGAAAAGGCATGAATTTTTTGATATAAAGTAAGGTCATAAGACAATTTCAGTGTATGAGAAAGAGTTCGATAGGTTAAGTCACTATACATTAGAGTTTCTCTCGAATGATGAGGAGAAGTGCAAGCGGTTTGAGAAGGGATTTAATGTGGAGATTAGGACACAACTTTCCTCCACCGAGATAAAAGAACTTCTCAACGTTGGTAGCCACAGCCTACAACTTGGAGGAAATTGTTTAGGAGAGGTGAGAGTTGTTTCAGAGAAAGAGGGCTTTTATAGCAGGCCAGTCTAGATCAGCTCTAGGTGGGAGTAAGAAGCCAATGGATTTTTAATAGAGTTAGCAACCATAGAGGCAGCAAGGTTAGCAAACACAATCATAGAGATAGGCTTCTTCATAAAGGATCAGCTAGGGGTAGACTACTAGACCTTGATCGCCTTCATCATAGTAGGCATCTAGTACACTTGCATCCACTATCATAGGCGCACTACCTATCTATGAGACCTGCCAGAGACAGCATGCGGGTCAGTATCAGCTGAAGGCTAGAACATGCTTTATTTATGGTTCAAGAGATCATTGGCAGAGGGATTGCCCTTAGAGGCAACTCAGATGCAAGCTTTAACTATTGCTATAGCTGGTAGACCACCGAGACCATTGAGACATAAGCAGACTACCATCAGTCTGAGGGGTAAACCAGAGGCTAGAGCTCTGGCACGACAGTATGCCATACGTGCCTAGGAGGATGTAGAGGCTCTAGACGTCATTGCTAGTACTTTTTCTTTATTTGATACTTTAGTACTAGCTTTGATAAATCCAGGATGCATACACTCTAATATATGCATAACACAAGCCATAGATAAAAGGCTTGAAACTAGAAATTTTTGATCTAGACATTTAACTAAGCAACCAGATAGGTTAGAGTGTGATAGTGAACACTATATATAGATACTATCATATGATGATTCAAGATTAGACATTTTTAGCCGATCTCATAGAGCTACCTTTCCATAAGTTTGATGTCATCCTAGGTATGGATTGGCTGACAGAGCATAAGGTAATGATTGACTGCAAGAAGAAAAGGTTAAGTCTTTAGACACTAGATGGAAGAAAGGTGATAGTTATGGGTAATAGGGACTCCCTACTTAATGTGATCTCAGCCATAATAGCCAGGAGACTCATTCGAAAAGGGTATGCAACTTTCTTAGCCTCAGTAGTGGATACTACTACTTAGACTCCTAGTTTGGATCAGATACTAGTTGTTTATAAGTTCTTTGATATATTTCTAGAAGAGTTGCCAATATTACCTCCACATCATGAGTTGAACTTCGAGATTGAGACATACTCGAGTGTGAACTGAGTTTTAATCATTCATTATTGGATGGCACTAGTAGAACTGAAGGAACTGAAATTACAATTGCAAGAGTTACTAGATAAAGGCTTCATCAGGCCTAGTGTATCCCTATGGGGAGCTCTAGTATTGTTTGTAAAGAAGAAGGATAGATCTCTTAATTTATGTATTGATTATAGGCAACTAAACCGAGTGATAGTTAAGAACAAATACCTATTGCCTATGATCGATGATCTCTTTCATCATCTACTAGGTGCCAGTGTTTTCTCTAAGATTGATTTGAGATCAAAGTACCATCAGTTGTGGATTAAGGAGAGTGATATACCTAAGACAACTTTCAGAACTAGATATGAGCATTATGAGTTCTTAGTGACGCCATTTGGGCTCACTAATGCCCTAACAACATTTATGGATTTAATAAATAGAGTCTTCAAGCCGTACTTAGATTAGTTTATTATGGTGTTCATCGATGATATATTATTGTATTCTAGAACTCGGGAGGAACATGAACAACACCTTCGGATTATGTTACAGACACTGCGAGAGAAAGCAGTTGTATGCCAAGTTCAACAAGTGTGAGTTTTAGTTAGAAGAAGTAGCATTTTTAAGTCATATTGCCTCAACTGAAGGTATCAATGTGGACTTGATTAAGGTAAAGGTAGTATTAGAGTGGAATCCTGCTAGGAATGTTATAGAGATACAAAGTTTCCTAGGATTGGCAGGTTACTACTGGAGATTTGTGAAAGGGTTCTCAACGATTGCTGCTCCACTGACAAGGTTAATTAGAAAGGATGTGAAGTTGAATGGGATGACAAGTGCTAGGCCAGCTTTAACAAGCTAAAGTAGATGTGAACTAAAGCTCTTATCTTAACACAACCAGAACAGGGTAAGGAGTTTATAATCTATAGTGATGCATCACACAATGGCCTTGGTTATGTGTTGTTGCAAGATGGAAAAGTGATTACATATGCTTCTAGATAGCTGAAGCCATATGAAAGGAATTACCTGATGTATGATTTGGAGCTTGCAGTGATTGTCTTTGCATTGAAGGTGTGGAGACACTATTTATATAGAGAAAGGTGCTATATTTATATAGATCGCAAGAGTTTAAAGTACTTGCCTACCCAAAAGTAGTTGAAATTGAGACAACGACGGTGGATGGAGTTGATTAAGGACTATGATTGCTTAATCGACTATCATCTAGGTAAGGTGAACATGGTTCCTGATTCTTTGAGTCAAAAAATGATAGCTATAGTGATATCGATGCATGCAAGAGTAGAGTATGCACTAAGTGGTGCAATGTTAGCAGAGTTGCAAGTCAAAGTAGATTTTAGGCAGTAAGTGAAAGATGCATAGATAAAAGATACACACTTAGTGCAGATAGTGGATAAAGTCAAAGAGGGAAAGCCTATAGGATTTGAACTGGCAGAGGATGGAAGCCTATATTACCAGAATAGGCTATGTGTGCCTAATATGGATAAGCTGAGATTACAGATTATGAAAGAAGCTCACGAGGCTCCATACTCGATGCACCTAAGTAGCAAAAAAATGTACCTTAGGTTAAAGCCTCATTATCGGTGGCTTGGTATGAAACGTGAAGTAGCCAAATATGTAGCTCAATGTCTAACATGTCAGCATGCGAAAACAGAGCACTAAGTTCCTTCTGGATTGCTACACCCAATTTCAATTCCAAAATGGAAATGGGAGAAGATCACTATGGATTTTGTCATGGGATTACCTATGATAAGGAGTTTGATATGATGCCATATTGGTGATCATGGATAGGTTAACGAAGATAGCCCACTTTATACCTATAAGGATGGACTATTCATTAGAGAAACTAGCTCGACTATACATTAATGAGATAATTAGGTTGCATGGAGTGCCAGCGGTGAAAATATCAGATTAGGACCCGAGATTTACATCCAGATTTTTAAAGAAGTTACAGGAGGCCTTGGGTACTCGATTGACCTATAGTACAACATTCCACTCTTAGATAGATTGCCAATCTAAGAGAGTGATACAGGTATTAGAGGACATGTTAAGAAGTTGTGCCATCGAGTTTAAAGGTAATTGGGATTAGTATCTGGCATTAGCAGAGTTCATATACAGTAACAGCTACTAAACTAGTTTAGGCATGGCACCGTACGAAGCACTATATGGTCGCCAATGCAGGACTCTGCTTTGTTAGAGTGAAGTAGGAGAAAGTAGAATAGTTGGCTCTTATCTGATTCGAGATACAGAGGAGAAAGTCAAAGTGGTATGAGAAAGGTTGAAAGTAGCTTTAGACAAATAGAAGTCTTATACAGATTTGAAGAGACGGGATATTGAACATAAAGTGGGAGGCGAAGTGTTTTTTAAGGTGTCACCATGGAAGAAGATACTATGGTTTGATAAGATTGGTAAGCTCAGTCTTAGATTCATACGGCCTTATGAGATTACAGAGAGAGTGGGATTGTTATCATACAGACTTGCCTTACCACCAGAGTTATAGCAGATACGTGATGTCTTTCATGTATTTGTGTTAAGATGGTATTGTTTAGATCCGACACATGTGATAGCTACCGAAGAAATTCAAGTATAGCTAGATCTGACATATAAGGAAGAATCGATATAGATCCTAGCTACAAAGGGTGGAACAATTGAGGAACAAGAAGATTCCCTTGGTAAAGGTGCTTTGGAGACACCATAACACAATAGAGGCAACATGGGAAAGTGAGGAGTAGATACGGATGTAGTATCCTCATCTCTTTACGTCAGGTAATTTCGAGAATGAAATATCTTAAGAGGCGAAGAATTGTAACACCTAACAGTCAAGGTCTTATGAATAGTACCTTCGGGGCCCGAATGACATTCCCTGTGATGCGGGTCGTCATTTCGAGTCTGATGACTAGTGTATTAGTCATAAAACTATTGATAGGCTTAAAAATAGAGAAAATGAATGAATTAAAAATTTTAGCAGAACCTATAATTCATAATGGGTCAACAACTATCATTTACGGAGATAAAATGAGGTCGGGCCAGGACTGCTTCGAGAAATGTGCCCAGATGGTTTAGAAAATATCATACCCTGAACCTAAAAAATTCAACAAAGTATGATAGAAAGAGAATTAGAATTTTTTGAGACTAATAGATATTTTTTTTAATATTTTATTCTGGCCGTTAATAATGCCAAAAAGTCAATGGTGGAATTTTGATCCGAAATTTTACGTCGGCCTTAGTCCCACTTATTAAGGAATTTTAAAATAGAAATAGGAATTTTTGGACATACAGAGAATTTTATTTTGAATTTTTGAAGCAAAAAGTGACATTATGTGTACATCAAGAAATAGGGGCCCATTAGGCCCAATCTAATGGAACTAGCCAAGCCCATGGGACTTATTTAACACCTGGTTATAGCCTATACAAAGGAAAGGCTTCATTTTCCTCACCAATTCACCATAACTAATGTGAACTCCATGGTTCCTTTACCATTTTTGCCATTTTCCCTCTCTAAAATCTCACACAATTCAACCAAAAATTTATAGAAACCAAGCCTCCATCCCCTAAGGATCTCAAATCCATCAAGAATTGCAAGAAAAGGAGCTAAAATTGCATAATTCACCACTAGGGTTAATAGTGCATCAAATAAGAAAAAATGCCTTAATTTCATTTTTTATTTTTGAAATAGTTAATTTAGGCAATTTTAAGAACTTCTATGGTATTAGAATTTTGATTTGAGTTATAGGTGGATTTATAGGAATTTTTATAAGTTAATTTTGTGTATATTAGGAATTGACAATTCAAGTGTGAGAGGGCAAGCTAATCAATGCTAAAGTGGTGGAGAGAGGGGTGTGAATGCACCCAAGGTATATGGATTAATCTAAATTTATTATGTCTATTGTGTGTGTCTAATTATAAGCATAAATGGTGTATGGAAATATGGTAAAGTAAGGTAAATGCATGTAATTAGGCAAATTAACATTAAAATGGTGTAATTGGCTTTAAATTAATGAGATTATGAATTAAATAGGAAAGGAATTTCTGTGTAAAGGTGTATGTTATTGTGGCTAAAAATAGAGCTAAAAAGGGGTATGGCATGTGTCTTTGACTTTTGAATGTAATTGTGTGCCGTTTAGATGTAGAAATACTAATTAAAGTAAACTAAATTGTGTCTATTATAAGACATAGAAAAATGAGCAAATTGAGTAAGAATATGTGACTAAAAGGAAGGTAAAAGGAAATGCTCCATATTATGCATGGAATATAAGAATAATGGAATAAAGGATGAAAGGAAAAAGAACTTGAATGATATAGGTAATGAAAAGCAAAATAGGCAAAATTGACCAAATGAATAGTATCAGTTGTGGAAACTGACCAAATGAATTGTAACTTTGAGACCATAGGCAGAGTTGCCATAGTTTGAGTAACATGAACATAAAACATAATGTAGAGGTAAAATAATGTTAAAAATGGTTTAAAATAGTTAATGGCCCATTAATTAGATGCCCACTAGATGTGTTGACCGGTCAACTAGGGTTAGAGTAGCTGTTAGGTAATCAGTCCTTCTAGGGCCCACTGGTAGTTTACAAATTATGGTGGGTGCAGCCATCGAGGTCTCATGATGAACCACTGCATTACAGGTTGCTATTTGGATCAAGTATCCACTACTAATGCTTATTGCTATAGGTGCAAGTGCTGGGCTTGATCTACAATCATGTCCCTGTTATCTGCTACAGTATAGTATAGGTCTCCAAGTATCAAAGAAAGTAGGTGTAGCTACATAGGCCCTAAAAGTTAGCCACTACATAGGACACATCCTGTTATCTAGTGTCTTAATGTGTAGTCTTTCTAGTATGGGCCTGTAAATTAATAAATGACAATAATAAAAAGAAAGTAAAGATTCACAGATAAGTAAATGTAAAAGAAAGTTCTAAAGGGAATTAGAGTTATAAGAAATACTTTTTGTGTGCAGAACATTGCATAGTGCATGTTGTATGACATGACATAATATATTAGGCTTAATCCACCACTGAGTGTTATACTCAGCGTGTCGGTGTTCCGATGCACAGGTTATAAATAGAAGGCAGTTTAGCATCATACGGCATCAATAATGTAGCTGTCAGAGTCTATTAGTACTATTTTTTTTTCTTTTTGGCATTTGTATATAGAGTCGAACTCATGTATTTACAGTAAATATGAGACGTAGAATATAGGTATAAAGATTCTTATAATCTTGAATGTATGCATCGTTTTGTGTGCCAATTATATGACTACTTATACATGCTTGTATGTTGATGGGTCTATGACCCTATGATAGATTGTTGAATATAGTGTGTTGACCATGATTGGAGGACTAGAGGGTCTAGAAGGGGTATAAGGTTGGATGATGTTTTAAAAGTGCTTTTCTTTATAGGAAAATTTTGGGTAAATTACCAGGGTAGCTGTTATGCTGCTCAATTTTTAATAATTGTCTAATAGTGCCTAATGGGGTTTTTAGCGTACTAAAATATATAGTAATAACAGGATAAATAATCAAAATTAGCTTAAGAATAGGGTTAGTTAAAGGTAGTCAAAGTTAAGTTAAATTTAGATAAAAGGCCCTTCGGGAAATCTTAGGATGGGTAACCTCAGCGGGAAGTAGCGCATCTTGCCCATTTCTGGTAGAAATAGGTAGGGGGTGTTACATATTACCTAATTCTATTTATCATGCCATGTCCTTATCTATTTGCCATATTGTCATTTGTTATTCTAATATCATGCCATTTAATGTGATTATCATTACCCTCATGTAAACTTGTACCATGAATTAATTATTAGTTCATTACTCATTGTATCACATATTGTTTTTTCCATTTACTAGCCTATATCAATTAGACACCAATCCCAACACAAGATATTAGGATCATAATATGTAGTGGCCCACATTTTTTAGCTCACAACTATTGCACTAGCATCTCATACAAATACAAGTGTGCAATGGCCTTGTTAAACCTCTCGGTGGCTGCACCAACTTTATAATATGTACGGTGGTCGTTTTGAACCTCCTTGTAGTTGCACTTGCATAAATATCAATGTCATAAATATATATGTATAGTGGTCCATTGAACCTCTTGTCAGTAGCACTTGCATAGAAATTTGTGTAGTGGTTCTATCAAATTTCCCGGCAACTACACTTGCTTTATAATCAAATACCATCAATTATCACATTTATGTGTATAAACAACACCTAAGTGCCCTAGTAGCTGCTACCTCCCTAGTTGATCGGTCAACTTATCCAGTAGGTTGTCCAACATATATGGGCTATCATATTATTACTTTGTTACATGTGATTTATATTTTTTTATGTACATTTTATCATATCAATTTCCAATCATTTTTTCCTCTAGTTTGCACATATATTGTAGCTAACCATTTGTCGACTTATGTTACATTACATGGCCATATTTACTCAATGCCATTTCATCCCATATCTGATATAAGTGACCATTTTTATATTCCATTGCATGATATAGATTACAATAATCACATTATCATTCAAATCACGCACAGTATAAAACATCACATGTAGGCATACATTATGCATTTCATCCTCCATCACACAAACATATGCATGTTTCGAGAGCACATTCTCATCATCACTCACAGTCCTCTATGTACATATTCAATACACAATATACCAATATAATTAAGCTTAGTACATCTCAATTACACCAAGCATAACCATAGATTTATTAATTCCCACTATGTCCCCTATTTACATGCCATTTAGCCAACTTAGATTGTAACGTCCTGAAAATCCTAAATTTATGAATAATACTTATTTGGAAGTGTACAGTGATCTAGAGAGTTAGGGTTCATTGACACTACCAAAAGAAAGTATTAATCATATCATAATGTTGGGCACAATTTCAAATGAAAAAGAAGTTATTAAGATGGTTAAAAGTGAGGTCAAAGATTTCATAACGGTGTCCTGTGAATATTATTGCAGTTAAAGCTAAAGCATAAAATATTTCATTTTTACTCAAAATGACTCGAGATTAATATAACTTGATATTCATAAATCCTAAATAGTTCAATATCATGAAAATTGGGATTTTTGAAGTTTGAACAGTAATTTTGCTAAAATCAGGTACCGATAAAAAGTTCCTTTTTTATCAGGTTTTCTCAAATTTTGAGCTTGGATTTTTAAAGGATTATAGTTTATAATTAATTTGATTTTTTGGATTTAATTGGATTCTAATTGTGCTTAAGGATGATTAAAAATGGATTTTTTAGCCAAAAAAAGAGAAAAATAATTACTTTTTTCATAAATGTAAAAGACAATTTTTATCAAAATATCATTTTTCTTTTTTTTTATTTTTATTTTTCCCTTTTCCATGCTTAATGACTCTAAGCTCATCTCTACCATTATTTATCATGCTTTAGCATATTTTCACCATAAATCATCTGATTGAACCATGAAACAAAACCTTTTAAGCCCTCGGGATGCGTAATTAAGCATAATTTTTTAGAAAAATAAAAGATTTGTTTTATTAAAGAATTGAGTGAGTAGTGTCAAAGATTTCTTCAAGTAATATTTTTTGGGTTTTTGAATTTTTCTAACATGCTTTTGAGACTTGTAAGCATGTTGTAAAGAGTCAATTTTATCTTTTGATACATATATCTTTTTCTATGGATATTTTAGTATGAATTGTGTAATATATGTAGATACAAGTGAGAGGAAGAAGAACAAAGGCAAGGAGAATTTGTGATTCATGCTTTTTAGGTGCAAATTAACTCGTTTGTAAGGGTAATCAAAGTAAATAGTTTAAATTATGAAAAACACCAATTTAAAAGTGTATGAAATTATGTATGTTTATATGATTTATGTATGTTATGATGTGAAATAGTATATAATGGTGCTATGTGACTATATGAACATGCTTTAATGGTATTATTTTGATTGAATAATGAATTGACTGTGGTTAGGCTATTGTGGCCAAATGTTACATGTGAGATGTATGAAGTATGTCATGTTCCTTTCGAGATATTATGTTAAATTATGTTTTTATTGTCTTATGAATTGTGATAATGTAACATGAAATTTCATTAATGCATGTTGCATGATAGAAATGGCCATGTTCAATTGTAAAACATGTTATGGCCAAAAGAGGATTTTTCTTTGTGTTTGAGGATGTGTAACACCACTAAGTCATATTTACGTGACATGCAACATGTTGGAATAATCTTGCATCATAATTGTGTTATGGTGTATGAATGATAGTGAGCAAGGAATGTTGTTATTAACATGATAAGTTAGGTAACAAGAGAAGTCTATGTTGGTCATAATAGTTTATGTAAGGTAAAAAGGGAAGGTTCATTATGATAGATTTCATATGATCACTATTTATGAAAAATTAGGCATGGAATATAAAATGTTTTATAGTACATAATCATAATAACAAGATAACATGGTTTTTATGTTTAGTCATTAGTTTGCTAAACACTTATAAAATGTACTTTAAACTACATTATGATGATGAAATTAAAAGGAAATGGTGAATAGCCCATATGAGTAAATAACCTAGATTGGATAGTTTAACAGGTCAATTAGGGTTTTTAGCAGTTGTAAGGGTCATTTGGTGCCTATACATCAACTTTGGGCACTGATGTGCTTACTCATAAGTCTGATGTACTAACCATCAGGTCTAATATGCTAACCTATAGATTTGATAAGTGGACCTAAGGGTCTATGGAGCTAGCCATCAAGTCTAATATTCTAATCTATGAATTTGATGAGTAGAACTATGGGTCTATGGAGCTAACTTCTAGGTCTAATGTGTCTGTGCTTTTGTAGTCTTGAAAACCTTAGTGTTTTCACTTGTGATGCCTTATACCCAATCTAATCTTTGAGCTCAATTAAAAGGTGCATGCAAATCATGTTATCTAAACTCTACCATGCTTATACTTGTCTCAAAACATTCATTATAAATTGTTATGCTAATGAAAATATGAGATTTCAAAAAATACTTTTCAAAACATAGTTATAGTTCATTTTTATAAATCTTGATGTCAAAAATTTGGTAGCATAATTGTTGTACTGGGAAACTATCCCAAAAATACACTTCTATAGCATTTTCATACATCCACAACCATATGTGATCATCTTATCACTCTAATAGCACACAATCAGGATATCTCAACCTTAAGAAGAGTTATCATAAAATATAAAATAAATTTATGTAGTTTTTAAGGGTTTATAAACTTTGAAATCCAAAAGATTATAATTAATTAAAGTTTAGGCTTATTTCCCTTATATTTCCAACATTGAGTGCAAATCTATACATCATATAGCTACATCACATGTACATGTCATTACCAAAAGAAATATCTCCTTTTGATAAGCTTAATGTCTTGAAGATTGATCTTAAAATGTCTTCTTACATATGTATTGCAAACAAATGATGTATTAAGCAATTGCTTTACAGTGTAATCAAAATAACTTGTGTTTATAACCATTATCAACATACAATTTATATAATACTATTAATCATGAGCATGATCAACTAATATCTTTCATGATATGCATAATTACCATGGTATGAATAAATGTGATAATAAAACATTCATTATGCATATATCTCCACATAAGATGTATACCATTCATATAACCCAATGAAAAGCATATACATAAGTAGCTCAACATAATTCTCTCTTTGTATGTAACTGCTATTTTTATTCATATAGCATATACTATAGGTTTATTTTCAATTACCTTGTTCATTTAAGCCTATTTTTGGAAGAACACAAATCCTATGGATAATGAGATCAATAATATGCAGTTGCCTATATTTTTAACTTGATAGCTACTACAATAAAATGGAAAAGTGTGCAGCACCAAACTAGGCTTACACGGTTACACTTATAAGTAAGTGTGCATTGGTGTTGATGGAACCTTATAGTTGCTACACTTGCATGGATCCAAAGATCATAATATAAATCCATAGGTAAGATCAATGGTAAACCTTTGGACAACACAAATCTAGGCAATAAAGTACCGTAGCAACTACTAGATCTCTTAGCTAACCAATCAACCTATCCATTTCTAGATAGTTATATCATGTGGGCTATAACAAATATATTTTAGTTTCACCATCTTAATTAAGCTTATATAAGTTTTAACATCATTATTTTAGCCAATAAATGATTAGAACAAAGAAATTACATTATAAATCTTATTTTAAGTGATCATGCATACTATAACATGCATTTAATCACATTATATGCACTTTAAAAATCATTATTATTATCTCATTCATCATTTACGACCATATAATTGCCATTTCACATTTACTTTATAGCATATGCTCATCTATGGCACATTATGCTTAAGTGTCCATCAAAATACTCCTTATGGCATACATGGTAATGCAATGCCTCATATATACTCATTATGTGTTTAAAACATATTATGGCCTAAAACCTCAACAATATGTGATTTTAATCATGTTCATCATTAAACATAATAAGTATAACATGCATATGCTTTTTTCATGCATTACATGATTTTTACATGCACATGCATTTAAAAGGTAACATTAAGCCATGCGTGCCAATCATGTATAACTCACCCAAGCAACATCACTAGACCACATAACCATAAGCATATACTCTATATGCTTAAAATTATGAATACAACACATGACCACCTAATAAGGCCATTCAGTCGACTAAGCCTATCTAACATCTTTTCATCTCATTTTAACTCATATATGCCTATAATTGCATCATATACATATGAGCATACATGAGACTATATTTTAGTCTAAGGTCTTTACATACATATACATGTCATATTATGCTTAAACATCAACATGTATGAGCACACATATGCTATTAGGCCTTTTGACTACCATAGACTCCTAGCTCACTTCCTATCATAGTTCATCATAAGCAATACACATTATGTCCATACATGCATGTATATCCATTCTTCCACATATAACTTATTTAGTATACATAATTAAGCATACATTATCTTGTATACCTTTATGAACATTACATATATACAATTTCTCATATCCTGCTAATCTCTCACATTTATGCACCTATAACATATCACTATGCCAAACAAGCATTATTAAGGCATACCACATATAAATGCATCATGTAACTCACTCAGCAATACATAGGCTTTTAAGAAAAAATCCATTCAAATATCATATTTAACTCATAATGCATGCAACATGTCATAGATCGTGCTTGTATATCATTGCCATACATGATCCGCACTATTACTCATAATATGCTTATTTTGCATAAAATCATACATCATGTGCATTTTACATTACATAAGTATTCTCATGCTTTCAAATACTCTAACATCTATCAAATATGCCAATTATCATCAATTTAAGCATTAACATACTCAATTACTACATTAAGCACTATATACCTCAATTAGGCATATTAACACACATAATGGCATCATTGACACAAAATGATTTGTATATGTTAATTAAGTATTCATATGATTCAAAATACCTTACCATATATCTTATATGCCATATGTCTTAATTAATGCCATTAATTACATGAAATGAGCATTTAATGCATATTCACACAATTAGGTATATTATGTCAATTTGATGCACACACTTGAATTTGCATGAATTCTTTCAATTACACATACCAAGGATGTTATAAAATAACTTTAAGGCTTATCTACATATTTGATTTTTCCTTATCTTGTGTTTTATCAAAAACTCCTAACATATTTCAATTAAAATCTTATAAAATCATAACAAATCACATAAAAAGCTCAAAAATATAGTATAAAATTGTAAAAGTGCTCTTAGGCACCTGTACAACATGTGAAAAATACTGGGTTCTAGAAAAAAATTACTTGAACAAAAAATGGTTACTACTTATTGAGTTTCTAAACCGTGATACTTATCATTTTTTCTTCGAATTTTCCACTCTTGAGATGTTCTAGAGGACTTGGGGGCACTAAAAATATTTTTGATTGCATCAATTTGGGGTTAATTTATAGAAAAAGAAAAAAAA
>CANXYI010584894.1:0-11045 GCA_948208565.1 Hura crepitans
AGCAGACTAGATGATTACAGGTAATGCATTGAAAATTTTTATGAATGGCCTTATATTTATGCATGAAAATGTATATAAATGCCTAAAATGGAATATTTGCAAGGATTATTTTGATTACATTGCTAAGCGTCTCGCTTAGCACATCGTTTCTTGTGATGTGTAGGTAGGAAGCAATGAGAAGATTTTGGTAAAGCCTAAGCCTCAGGACATCCGTACCAGCAAAAAAAGCTTTTATTTCTAGTAATTTTGATGTGATGTAATTAAAACTGTGAAATGTATAAGATAGTGGAGATCTCTTACTACGGATGGTTTAGTCTTGGGCCCAATGTATTTTGAAATTATATTTTTTTTCCGCTGCAAAAGTTCTAAAATGTATTTCAAATGCTTTTATGATTGCATGGATTGCATGTTTGATTGATGTCTCTTCCCGAGGTCGAGACTGTATGTAATTGTGTGGATGATGAGATTGGAGTGATCAGGAGGATCATGAATATGGAGATTTGTATGTTGATGATATAGAACTATTATTTTTGTTCACAGGTTACTATTCAATATTTTGAGATACTGCCGGTATAGCCGTTATGCTGCTGAAATTTTTAGTACAAGGATTCCCAAAAATGAATAGTAACTCGATTTTAAAAAAAATATTTGATTTGCAAACCTGCGTTTTCATAACTCTTTTATCTCAACTATAATGTTTTTTTAAGAAGAATGATTTTGCTTCATATCAGATAACTCCAATAACGCATTGGTGTGCGCATTCCTTATTCGTGTCCGGCGATCGAATCGGGTAAGGGGTGTCACAAGACCTTACAGATAAGAATCATTACATGGGGCTAGATTTTTCTTAACTATTGTGGAGGATCACAGTAGATGTACTTGGGTTTTTATTCTATAGTCAGAGACATAAGTTCAAAAAGTGTTGTTAAGGTTTTTCAAACAAGTTCAAAATTAGTTTAGTGCTCATGTTAAAATAGTTAGATCAAGCAATGAGAGTGAATTTACAAGTCATAAATGTCAACATTTTTTCCAGAGTTATGGTCTAATACATCAAAAATCATGTGCATATACTCCACAGTAGAATGGTACTGTAGAGAGAAGCGCAAGCAAATTGTCTAGATAGCTAAAGCATTGTTATATCACTCAAGTCTTTTAACTAAATTTTAGGCAAAAGCAATATTGCATGCTACCTATTTGATAAATAGGTTACCATCCTTTTGTTATTTCTTGGAAAACCCCATATGAGATAATCTTTGGCCATCCACCTAATTATAGCGGCCTTAGAACATTTAGGTGTCTATGTTATGTTGCTGATAATAAACCTATGAAAGACAAGTTTTCACCTAGAGCTCATAAATGTATCATGTTAGGATATGTGCCAGGTTAGAAGGGGTTTAAAGTATATGACATTGAAAATGAGAAAGTAATAATATCTAGACGTGTTATTTTTCATGAAAATATATTTCCATTCAAGGACAATAACTATAACCATGAGGAAATTGTGTTTATCCCTTTAATTTCTCCACATTCAGTAACCACAAATAATTTTCAAAATGAGAGTTCTCTGTTTACTCCACACGTCCTTCCTTTTTAGAACACATTGATCCATCAACACTTGGCTTGACTTAATCCAGCCAGTGATTCATCACATGCGTGTCTATATAATAGTTATAACTCTCAGTCTATGCCCACTGGTCCAACACATGAGTCATCAGTTCGTCCTCGAGTCAGTCAAAGAGTTAAAACAAAGTCCAAATGGCTCATAAATTATATCACTAATCTAGTCACTTTAAAAGCATCACCTGCTCAAGTCCTTCCATCATTTATCCCTTTTTTTTCTCCAAACATGTACCTATAACTTTTCCTTTTATTAATTCCAACACTTTGCCACCTGCATATACTTCCTTTTTAGCAAATGTTTTGGTCACTTGTGAACCAATTTCATATTCTGAAGCTCGACAACACCATGAATGGGTTTCTTCAATGGAAAAATGAAATAATAGTTCTTGAAAAAAATGGCACATGGATTCTTACACAGTTACTAGCCAACAAAACATCAATAAGGTGCAAATGGGTTTACAAGCTCATACTCAAACTAGATGGGACAATCAATCGGCATAAGGCTAAACTAGTAGCCAAAGGACATATATAAGTTTTGGGATTAGAATATAACAACAGTTTCTCCCTTGTAGCTAAAGTGGTGACCGTTAGACTTTTTTTTTTGCAATTGCATCCTCTAAACAGTGACCTATACATAAGATGGATGTCAATAATGCTTTTTGCATGGGCATTTAGCTAAAAAAGTCTACATGACTCCATTAGAAGGGTACACAAAAACTTTAACAGGACAAGTATATAGGTTATATAAATCCTTATACAGATTGAAGCAAATTGAAGTAAATGTCTAGAGAGTGGAAGCTTCAACAATAGGGTTTTATATAGTCAACACATGATCATTGCTTGTTCATTTATAAAAATGATTCACATTTCTTGGCTCTATTGGTGTATGTATATGATCTTCTCATAACTGGTACATCTAAAGCAGTGATTATAAAAGTTAAGTCCTTTTGAGATGATAAATTCACAATTAAAGATCTTAGGGAAGCCAAGTATTTCTTCGGCTTAGAGATTGCAAGAACATCTCATGGAGTTTTTGTTAATAAAAAAAATATATTATGGACTTATTGACAAATGTTGACCTTTTTGGAGCTAAACTAACATCCTCCCTATTTCCAAATGGAACAAAATTATCACTTACTGAGCCACAACAATATAGGACAATCATTGGCGAGCTTCTATATTTAGGTTTAACCCAACTTGATATTGTTTATTCAGTTCAACAATTAAGCCAGTCTGTTTATTGTCCCAGAGATTCTCATCTTCACATTGCCATACATGTTCTAAAGTATCTCAAAGATGACCAACTACAAATTCTTTTCATTTGAAAGCCTTTTGTGATGTAAACTGCGCATCTTGCTAAGATACACGAAAATCCTTAATTGGATTTTGCATATTCCTTGGTCAATCTCCAATATCATGGAAGACAAAAAAGCAACAAATTGTGTCCAAGTCTTCTATTGAAACTGAATATAGATCCATGGCTACTATAGTTTGTGAGTTGCAATGGATAAGTTACATATTGAATGATTTCAATTTTCCAATTTAATATCCTATTTCATTATAGTGTGACGACAAAGTTGCGATTCATATCACATCTAATCTAGTGTTCCATGAAAGAACAAAATACTTGGATATAGATTGCCATATTGTGAGAAACAAGATGAAATAAGGCTTTATTGATGCTCGCCATCTTTAATTTATCAAGTTGCCAATTTATTCACCAAACCATTATCATTTCCAATGGTCACCAAACTACATTCCAAGCTTGCTATGTTAGATTGCCACTAGAATCCAACTTGAGGAGGGATGTAGAGAATATTGAAATTAGTTAACTGTTATTTGTTAATATGTTGAGTTGTTAGTTAATTACCAAATTAGTTACAGTATATGATAAGCTGTTAGTTAGTTACAAAATGCATTTTTTTTTCTTTCTGTATATAAACATATTGAAATTGTATGCTTGACGCAATGAATGAGAGCAATTCCCATTTTCTTCTTCTTCTTCTAACTTTCTAATATAAGCATTAAAGATTCAAAACTTCTAATACAATAACATAATATTAGTTTAATAATTCAAAATTTTTAATACGAGCATCCAATTGAATATGACTTATCTATAAGTATATAATATAATAATAATTTATTATATCATAATTTACTTTTTCATCTATATGATAATCGTTTTCATTTCAAATTTACCTAATGTGGCATTATGATTATATTAAAAATTATCATCTTGATTCAACTAAAAATTATCATCGCCATCATCATTTACTTTTTTTGATTATACTATATTGTTGAATTATTTTATTGAAACAGAAAAATAAATAAATAGAGATTCTTTTTGTACAATAGTATTTTTGTTTTTAATATTTATTTAGCCACTTATGATAAAACAAAACAAAATTAATTTGCATTAGTAGTACACCCAACTTAATAAACTCTACATGCAATTTAAAAAATTTCTTTCTTAAATTCTACTAATAAGAAAATAATTTTAATTTATATTTATAATTATTATAAATGTATACAATAAAATTTAGATTATTCATTCGGTAAATTCAATTTATCGTAAATTAATAATTAAAAACTATCATATTAAAAAAATAATATTTTTTATTCATAATTCAACTATTGAAACTAATTACATAAATAAGTTCAATTTATTTAATCATTACACTAAAATTTATTTTATATATATATATATATATATATACACACAACGCAGCTACACGCTAGTTACATAAACTAGGTCAGAGTTAACAACTAAAAGGAAATATAAAATTAATGATATTACGATTAATTTATTGAAGCAATTAAAGTAAAATGAAACAGACAAAAGTAATAAATACGGATCTGAAAATTATTTTTAAGAAATATACAAACAGTAAGAAAAAAACAAAACATAAAAAGCAAACGAAAAAAACAAATAGAAAAGGCAGATGGAAGGGAAATGGACCGACGGCTTGAGTTTTTCCCCGTCTTATAGAATGCCAAGGCACAATTGAATTAACCATTGAACCTACTTATAAGCATTATTGCCTTTTTCTTTGGCTTGGGTGGATTTGAAATTCCATCATTATTAAATAAATTAAAGTCAATGTGAAAATTAATTATCCTTTTTTCAATTAGAATGTGCCCATTAAGTGCATGGTTTTTCTTCATAAATAAAAATATTTCATTCTGAATAAGATTATGTAACTTTGAAATTAGGCCATGTTGTCTTCTTTAAGCTAACATCATATTGAAACTTTCAACTGATAATATGCTTTATATAGTGATTTATTCATAAATATTCTAATTTATTTTTAAAATTAATTTTGATTTTAAATTATTTTTAAGATTAAAATTTGAGACTAAAATGCTTTTTTCCTTTATATACAAAAAAAAAAGTAATTTAGTATGCATTATGTAAAAAGTTATTGACAATTAAAATCACCAAGTACATTACAGGAGAAAAAAATATTTTAAGTTGATATATATTCAAATGAGAAGTTTTTAAATTGTCAATAATTTTTTTATGAAATATGTCAAGTGTTTGTAAACAGAAATCGAAAGAAAACGACATTTTCGTAAATTTTGTCTTAATAATAGGGCAATTTAAAATAGAAATTAATATTAAAAGCAAAACAATATCTTAGAGTAAATTTAAAAATGAATTCATACAATTTCTTTACTTTTTACGTATAAGTCTCCGTTATTAATTAGCTAATTAATTAATCTTTTAGTTCCATTTCAAATGTCCCCTTTAATTTTTTATTTTATTTTATTTTAAGTGTTCATTTTTCTTTTAATTTTTACTTTTTTTCATCCATAAGAATAGTGAAAGAATAACACACATATATATCAAAGATATATCCTGAATATCTAGAATTATAAAGCTTGTTATTAAGCAATCTCACTTAAATTATTTAATTGAATTCAAATGATATTTAAGTAAATTGCAGTGAACTTTTTTTTTAAAAAAAAATTGAGATGGCTCAATTATTTTTTTAAACTATGTAAAAAAATTGAAGTAGAAACTTAAAGTAAATCAGAGCGAGTAATTAGTAATTAATTGTGTGTAGACTCATGCACTTTAAAAAATTCAAATCATGTTTAATATTTCATTGAAAATATTATTACCAATATTTTTATGATATGATTAATGTTAAAAATTGAAGTCAAAAAGTTGAAAAAACTTTATTTTTCACGAAAATGGAAGGCAGCCAAATTATATGAATATGATTCCATTCCTCAATTTCAGAGCAATATTTCATGGTAAATTATGTAATCCTTTTTACCAATTGAAAAAAAAAGAGCTTTTAAATATCTTTTAATCAGCAATTGGCATTTTTTATTTGCAATTTTTTTTCAATAACTTATTTCAATTAATTATCAGCAAATTTAATTAGCATTTTATGAGTTCCTTTCCACTAACATTTGTTTTCACCATGATGGGTTTGCAATTTTGGCAAAATCTAATTATATTCCATCTGATAAGTGGATCAAATACTTTTCCAAATGAAATCAACCCAAAAGATGAAAATAAATGAGGAATAATCAAAAAACAAAGAATAGCAAACATGTCTTATTTCGATGTACACAATGCCCCCGTTTCTACAATAATCATCCACATCCCCCTAATCATATGGTTCACGTTTAATCACATCATCTAAATCTCCCCATCATCCAAAATAATCCAAATACAATATAGAATCAACAATCACAATAATAACCCAAAAAAAAAGAGTATGAAGAAAGAAAAATAGTCAACGAACAAATAACAGAAATAATAGATCTCAGCCGTCCGATCCATGAGACCACCAAAGAATAAAGCCGATGATAAAATTTTAAAATTTTCTAAGCCAAAGTGAAGGCCAAGAAAGATCCGGCAAGAACGGTTCCGGCAAGAATGACTCTGTCAACTCTACCGGCGGCAAAGTTGTCACTAGGGGGAGTATTTTGGTTAGGAGAAGGACCAGCAGAATTGGTGGGTGGAGTGGAGAAGCCCGGTGTGGGAGCTGGAGGAGAGGTGGCGGGGGAAGTTGGTGGAGGAGAAGCTGGTGATGGGGTTGATGGAGAAGGAACTGGTGTAGGAGTGGCAGTTGGTGATGGGGTTGGCGACGGAGGTGGGGTAGCCGTTGGCGACGGAGTTGGGGCTGCCTTTGGTGATGGAGTTGGAGCTGCTTTTGGAGATGGAAGTGGTGAAGTACCTGGTGCTTGTGCCATGCAAGAAGCAGCCATGAGACCCAAGATCAAGAAAACTTTAACCATTGATGAACCCATTTTCATATTCTTTTATTTAAAGAGCCTTTTAAAGAAAAGTTTTGATTTTTTGGAGAAGAAGAAGAATAAAGAAGATGAGAGTATGCGAGGTGGAGAAGAAAGCACAAAGAGAATAGGAGACAGTATAGCATATATAAATAACTAAATAAGAGTAGAGAAATTAAATGAACAAAGAGACTAATTAATTAATTAATTAATTATATTGTCTATATGTTTTGGAGATTTCACGAATCGTTCAAGAACGTGTAGTCACATTTATTTATATTTATTATATAACATTAATTATGTGATGAGTAACTAAAAAAAAATCTGAATGGAAGGGTGCATGATTGGACTTTTTGTTTTTTTTTTTCTTGTTTGATTAACATGGAGATGTATATCCTTCCTCGAACTTTCTTTTTGTTTATTGGTTTGTAAAAGATTATGATTAGAATTCAAAATATCATAATTGTTGTAACTGTCAAAGGATCAAATAAATTAAAATTGAAAAACTAGAATATGTTATTATTATTGTTATCTAAAATTATTAAAGTTAAAATTTAAAAAGTTGATTACTTTTTAATTAATTAAAGTTTTATTATTGATGGCTGATGTGACATAAAAAAAAAAAGTAAGATCGAAAATTTACATTTTGAGTCAGAATTTGACCTGGTTTTAGTTATATATTTACGTTAATTACCACTTAAATTTTATATGCTTGAGGGTCAGTAAGATGTCTCTATCTAGGTATCAACATTTCAAAATATATAAAAAAATATATTATAAAATAAAATAATAAAAAAAGAATATGAAAGAAAGAAAATTGGTGTGCTTCACTCAATTCCCAGGCTGTCCTCCGAGTTAACCATTTCAACGACTATTTTAGCGTGGTCGGTGATACTACCTAATTAACCTTCTTGTGATACAATTACCAGTACCATAATAAAAGTCTCAAATTTGTTCATTCAAAGACACATGGCAAGATCCCATTTGAAGATAAAACTGGTGAGAAGTAAAAAATAATGGTCCCAATACACGTGTCAAGCGACTATTGGTTCGATATATGATGGTGACCATTTTGCTTCTTTGCATGAAATACAAGAAGGGTTTGCCTTAAAAATATAATTTTTCGTCTCAATTAGATAAATAATTAGCTGTTTATAGCCGTTTAGTGGAGATAATTGTGGAGAGAGAAGGAAAAAAAAATGCTGAAGTGACCGTTGGAAATGGAAAACAACTAACATCCCCATGTTCATACCTACCAAAAAAGAAACCATATGTTGCCCTAAAACGTGCATGCCTGCCTGTATTTGGTTTGAACATGGAAGAAATTTTGAAAACTTCTATGAAATTTCTATGGCCGGAGGAAGCCTATGTGTGTTCTTTGCTTGAAATCAAGACATGTGGATTCGTAGGTTTTTTCAAAGACATTGGGAGATTGTTAGAGGGGCTCCGCTCCTCTTGATAGGATCATGTTCGATTCTAATTTAGTTCTCATTTTTAAAAATTTTTTTTTTGTGATTTAATACTTTTGAATTTTTGAATTGCAATAGTATATCTTAAAAAAAGGACCAAAGTCCGGGCCATCTAGATTAATGTGTGACGTAGAGGTGGTCGTACTTGCATTATTAGGGTAATGAGGGAATTTCTATGAGTTAATTTGGTCAATGTTTCTTGCAACTTTCATGAATTGTGAGTAGTAGCTGGCAAAAGCTGGCATGAATTTTATTATGGTGAAAAAGATGGGAAAATGGGTCATGTGTGGAATTTTTTATTTATCTAGTCATGATTGTTTGCAAGAATTAGTATCTTAATAATTTCTACAAAGTTTATTTAAAAGTTGAGAAATATATATATATATATTCTCTATGCTAAAATAAGAGTTCATAATTTTCCAACAATGAAATGAGATAATCATAGCATCTTGCTTTTTCAATTAAAGATTTTAAATTTAAATTCTAATAATAGAGTATATTTAAATATTGTAAACGTTTTTTATTTTATTTATAAATATATTTGATGTGAATTCAAATTAGTTAAATTAATAAATTTTAGATATTAAACAATATATAAATAAAAAAAATATGTATTCGTTTCATCTATATTTACCGTAAGAAAGATTATTGTAACAATCATAAAATTTTACTTGCGTATTTTGTCAATTTTTGAATTATATCCTCTTAATTTATTAGCGGTCTAAAATAAAATAGAAAATATTTAATAAATATTGGCGTAAGTTAGGCAATGATTGCAAATCTCTAAATTCAAAGGACTTTAATCCTATGAATTTTTTAATAATCTATAAATTTCAAATGGTATTAAAAGAATGATGGTTAATATGAACTCTAGGAGACTTAACTATGATTAAAAGGGTTGAAAGTTTGAAAATATTTTATATTATGAGAATTTAATTTTTCACTCGCCCTTCAATCAAAGAATTTTTATTAAAATTTATATAAAAAAATTCATAACTCGGTAATACGTAACAATTATTATTTAAAATTATCTTAATTATCCAAAATTCACTTGGGTTAACGCAATTATCACATCAATTAACATCATCAACTAATATAATAATAGTACTATCTTAAACAAAAAAAAAAAAATTGCTGCCATTGATAAATCTATGAAA
Source organism: Hura crepitans (assembly GCA_948208565.1). Taxonomy (NCBI): domain Eukaryota; kingdom Viridiplantae; phylum Streptophyta; class Magnoliopsida; order Malpighiales; family Euphorbiaceae; genus Hura; species Hura crepitans. The sequence continues at coordinate 9,500 of CANXYI010584894.1, forward strand.
ACCAAATTAATATTTTGGCCCTTCATTATTTATTGAAGCCGACTAATGCAACTGTATATGTAAATTCTCCAGTATGCTTCATGACGTATAGAAATGAGTTTTCTGATTGTTAGAACATTTATTTTTTCCTCTAGAAAAATCGAGTTGCTGTTAGAACATCAATTTTCTTACCTAATACAATATATATACACATAAAAATACACTTCAAGATTCTTACAATCAAGTAAAATTTTCACTTTCAGGAATGATTAAACCAAAAATAACTATTATAAACGTAAAATAGATAAAATTAGAAGAAAATGAACTTGTCCACAGCTGGATTTTCCCCCTATTTTTGGGGTCGATGTATGTTTTTCTTTTCGTAAAGCAAAAATCAACTCTCAGAAATTCAATTTTTTTTTCTTTTTTTTTACTTAAATAATAAATTACAAATGAAGGAAGAATGCCTCTTCGTTTTTTTCAATATTTTCATATAAAAGTTGCGACCCTATCAAATATAAAATTAAAGTTTAATTTTTATAGTTTATAGATAAACTTGATTCCTCTAGCTGGAAAGTTGACAGCAAATGAATGAACAATTCAATTCTGACGAGAGAAAAAGGGAGAAAGGAAAATTCTGAAACGGTCAACTGAGGAGGTTATTACTAATGAAGCCTTCACTTCCCAGAAGAAATCAAATTAATTTTGACGAGTCGTCCAACCGAAGCAAAAAGAAAAAGTAAATAGAAAGGAAGTTGCTTTTTTTTCATAATTCACTTTGCCATTTCATATTATTGAAGCAGTCGTATGAGATGAATCTTCAGTTTGAATCTTCAGTTGATAGGGTTTTATGTTGAGCAAGTCATGCTATATGACTATCATATGACAATTGAATTGACGGCTTTAAATGAAGTTATCAACATGTACATCAGAATCAGATGAGAGAAAATTATCTGATTGTGAACTTCCATAAGCATAATAATTGAAACTAAACAAGAATCATGCAAATTAATTCTCCATAAGGCCATTTTCGGGTGCCCTCATTCACACAGATTTTTAGGTGCAGGTTACACATGATTTCACGACATATCTTACATCCTAATTACATGGCAAACCCATAATTTAAAGGCCAGAATCACCTATTCCATTTCAATCATGTGCCATGAAGGCCTCTCCCGAGGTCCTTGCAATATGGACTGTGCCCGCTTCATATATCCAACGGTCCAAAACGCCCAAAAATGGTCAAGAATAACTCATAAAGCCAAAACACAAAATTCCTATTTCAGCATAAGCAGGGAAGGATAACTAATTTTCCATAGCTAAAGTGAACATCTTAACATGCAAGCTCACAAAACGTACAAGTAAAAAATCAATACTCAGAGGTAACTATACAAGTTACAATTTAACAGCTTCACTTGCAGTCTTGCACAGATAACATATAAGCATCCAATAATCAGTCTCATCTTCTGAAATGCTTAGTCCACAAGTAGACTAAAGTAAAACAAGCTAGTCCAAAAATGATTACTTGCAAGATATGATTGGATCTCTGCTGAGCAATGGTTCTATT
>CANXYI010584901.1:0-19912 GCA_948208565.1 Hura crepitans
TGAGTGAAATTTAATTACATTATTAATAATATATTATAAAATAAAATTTTAAACAGATATAGTTAATTAATTATTTACATTAATATTTTTAAAATTTTATATTTTTATAATTTAATATATTATAATTTTAATTCTGCTACGGAAATTCCGTTGTAGAATCCGTCACGGATATTATTCATTGCAATTTTCGACGGAAATTTTCCGTCGCCATTTTTTTCCTTTAATTGGGAAAAAAATTGACAACGGAAATTCTGTATGTGAATCCGTTGGCAAATAATAGCGCCAATTTTCACTACAGAATTTTTTATTCCATTGCCAATCCGTCGTGATTTTTTGCTCTTTTTATTATTTATAAATTCGCGACAGAATAATAAATCCGTCGCCGATTTGGTCACAAATCCCCTATGAAATTATTTCCGTTGCAGAATTCGTTGCAATATACTAGTATTTTTTTTGAATTTCATTCATTTGCAAATTACACTTTTAAACTTAATTATATACTTGTAAATTTTAAGAAAAAATTAATTATATTATTAAATTTACATATTACTTAATATTATAATTATAGATAAAATTATATTAATACATAATTTGTAAAATATTAATTTCAATTATAGTTAATTATATAATATTATATATATTACAAAGAAATTAATTATATACTTTTAAATTTTGAGTGAAATTTAATTACATTATTAATAATAGATTATAAAAAAAAATTTTAAACATATATAGTTAATTAATTATTTACATTAATATTTTTAAAATTTTATATTTTTATAATTTAATATGTTATAATTTTAATTTTGCTATGAAAATTCTGTTACAGTATCCGTTGCAATTTGCGACGAATACTATCCATCGCCATTTTTTTCCCTTTTAATTAGGGAAAAAAATTGACAAAAGAAATTTCATCTGCAAATCTATTGACAATTTCTGCGGCAAAAAATGGCATCAAAATTCGCTACGGAATTTCTTATTCCATCACCGATCCATTGTGATTTTTTTCCTCTTTCTATTATTTAAAAATTCGCAACAGAATGATAAATTCATCGCCGATTTGATCGTAAATCCCTTACAGAATTATTTTCGTCACAGAATTCGTTGTAATATGCCATTTTTTTTAGTGAAATAGAGTCAAATTGGATAAACAATATAAGGGCACTGAAACTCTAGAAATGGTTTTGCATAAGAGTTAAATTTTTTTTCCAAATGTTCTCTCTCTCTCTCTCTTTTATCTTATGCATGTGTCAATATTTTGAATTTTATGTTTCATAATATCGGTATATTTTTTTTTATTTGTACATTTACATGCATAGAATGAATTGAAAAGGATAATAACAAACTTTATTTATTTAATGTAGGTGGAGGCTGTTGTTAGACTTAATGTTAAATTTTAGAATCTACCTTTAACAAATATGGGTCCTTTAAATTGATTATCCATTAGAGAAATGGTGTTAAGGTTTGGATAAGCTCCTAATTAATGTAACTCAACTTTACTTCTTCTTTTGCTTGTAACATTGTCCAGATACATAGCTTTTAAATTTCTGCTCCCATTAACACCTACAAAAGCATGCAGAGATTATAAATTCTTAAGCATAGTCTAAATTCAAAAGAGAAATCCATACCTGTTAGGATGTCACTGTTAAGAGTAGATGAAATCATGTCTAGATATTCCAAATTTATTAAATTCAAAAATCTTACATAGACAAAAAGGAAATAAAAAATCAATTATCACGTAAACACTCAAGTTTAGCATATACATGTAAAATGCATATTCTTTAGTCTATTATTTACTAGAAAATAATAATACAGTCCAACCAAATATTTATACAGTTCCCCAACTCCATTTTTATTCCATTTTCCACTAACTTTTCTTCCTTTCATCACTGATCAAGGAAAGAGTAGAAAAATGGGAAGTGACCTTCGACAATTACATTGGATGAAGTAAAATAAAACTATTTTTTGTAATGAGTTTAAAGTTAAGTTGAAATCTGACCAATTTAAGAGCCCCCTTTTCTTCTTCACTTGCCAAACGGGAAAAAAAATTGATGAATTTTCTGTTTTCATTTGTATGGATTTCAAATTCTAAGCTCTTGGAAGAAGCCATATCTATTGATGCAAAAGAATTGGAAAAATAATTTAATACTAATTTGAAAATATTTCTATTTTTATCTTCTTTAAAAATTTTAAATATTAAAGATAATGATCTGTTAAAAATTGAAAATTGAAAATACATCCTTTATTTTTATAATAAATAAAAAGTGAAATATAAATTAGAATGAATTATATATCATTAAAATTTAGTGAAAATGTATATGTAACTGAATCAAAACTCTAGATGCATCATAAATATCCAAGATTTAAATGGTTATTATTCAAATATGAGTTTGGATTGCTTTATGTACCTTGATAAGGTAGGTTACCCTTAACAACGTGCAAAGACAAAACCCTAAAAGAAGGCTGTGCTCTAAGGCTCTGAAATGACTCCTCATCAAGAGAAGAAAAGTTTAAGAACAATTCTTTCACATTACTCAAGTTGTCCATATCTGAGAAATAAATTCTCAAATAGATTCAAATTAAATAAACAATATAAAGGCACCGAAACTCTAGATATGGTTTTGCATGAGAAGAGTTAAAGCTTTTTTTTTTTTTTCAAATGTTCTTTTTTTTTATCTTATGCATGTGTAAGCAATTTTGAATTTTATGTTTCGTAAGATCGGAATATTTTTATTTATTTATACATTTACATGCATAGATGAATTGAAGAGGATAATAACAAATTTTATTTATTTATTTATTTAAGATCTGGATGTTAAATTTTGAAACCTACTTTTAACAAATATAGATCCTTCAAATTGATTACCCATTAGAGAAATGATGGTGAGGTGTGGGTAAGCTCTTAATAAATGTAACTTGACTTTACTTCTTCCATTGCTTGTAAGAGAGTCAAGATACAGAGCTCTTAAATTTTTGCCCCCATTAACACCTGTAAAAGCATGCAAAAATTATAAATTCTTAAGCATAGTCTAATTGAAAAAGAGAATTAAGATTATAAATTCTTAAGCATAGAACTCATAATTAATGCTAATAAGTCTAGTGTTCTTATAACAAATAGAAGAGAAGAGAGAATTAAGGATACTTAAAATTGGCATGTTCTGTAATCGATAAAGAAATGAGATTTGACCTATTATCCAAATGGATAGTCATTAAATTAAAACTTAATTAATTAAATTTGATCATAGTACCATTTGTGTTGATAACTTTGTTACTTTGGTCTCCGCTTACGTATAACTTTTCTAAATTGCCAAGTACTTCCAATTCTATATATAAAAAAAAAACAATTGCTAACAAATTAAGTCAATAATTTACAATATATGATGGAATTAAAATAAGTTATTTATATTATATGAATTGTTCTTAACTATGATTCATACTTAAATAGTTAGAACATTATTTTGTAAAATAATTACCTTTTTTGTTGAAATTAATTATATATGCATAGATAAATTTGAAGGAATTCTATTTCTTTTATTTCTGTTTGAGTTAGTTGCTATTGTTGAGCTGTTAATTTTTCTATTATTTAGTTATTTTCTGTTAGTTGAGTGGTTAGCAGCTAAGCTATCATGGTTCACATGTTTCACATTTTTCTTCATTAGCTGCTGTTGTATATAAATAGATGATTTTGTCTTCTTCTATAATCTTTGAGATATTGAGTAGAAGAATTTCTTTTCATTCTAAAATATGGTATCAAAGCTTTTTTATGGTTATTTTCCAGATCTTTTCAGATTATAGATCTTATTGCCACTTTCATGAAACAAGCCTTAGAAACGATCATTCTTAAGTAGATCAGAGTAGATGGTGATTGACTGGAGAGCTTAAAAAGGTCATTTTTGGCCAAATGAGAGGAGGAGCTTGTTTAGAACTTATGGATCTTAGAATCTAGGAGCTCCTTTAGTTTCTACGCTATTAACAGGCAGAAACTATCTTACTTGGACTAGAGAAATGAAGACTGATGTAGCCATAAAGAGAAAATTAGGCTTTATCAATGGAAAATTATGCAACAGCTAAAAGATGCAGAGAATTTCGAGGATTGGTGTGAAGGGAATGCAATGATAGTCTCTTAGATCCTAAGTTCACTATTAAAGGAACTTCATAATTCTTTTGTTTATGCCTTTTTTGTGAAAGAACTTTGGGATCAACTAGAAAGGATGCTTAGAGCATCAAATAAACCTCTAAGGATTCAGATTAAGAGGGAGATAAATTCATTGCTTTAAGGTAATGACTTTATCTCTATATATTTTACAAAGTTAAGCAAATTATGGGATGAAGTTCAATATATAATGCCTATGCCTCATTGCACATATAGCTGTACTTGTGGTGCTTTAAAGGAGATAGAAGATATCAATGAATCTGATAAGATCTTGCAATTTGCTAGGGCTAAATAAAAGTTATGATAATGTTGTTAATCACATCTCAATTATGGATCCATTACCTAATCTAGATAAAACCTATTCTATGGTCCTAAATGTAGAGAATAGTGTCCTGATGACAAATGCTGTGAAGAATTCATATGTTGCAAAACAAAATCTGAGCAAGAAAGACACAGAAAGAAAGGAAGAGAAATACTGCACACATTGCAAAACTGGAGGGCATACAAAAGAGAGTTGTTTCAAGCTAGCAAGGTATCTAGATTGGTTCATTAGACCGAGATAAAAGAGGTTGAATCAAAAAGGTAGAGGTAGTTACAAAGCTAATATGAGTAATATCTTAACATCAAAAGGCACTGAATAGAGAAATGATACAAGTAAGGCAATCAAGGATCTTATTTAGAAGGAGTTATCCAGATTACTTAAGGATAAGTAGATGATGAACAAACTACCTCAATTGTGCATAAGATTTTGTAGGCACTATATCAGTTCCTTTTTATCAATAAGACAAGTCAAAAACCTAGATAATAAATATTAGAGCTAGTAATCATATGCGTGGGAATATAAGTTTAATTGATGTTTTAATTCTTATCAAGAGAGTTAATTTTGTGCACTTACCTAATGGATCCTTCAAAATAGTGCATGGAATTAGAAATGTCAAACTTACTAAAGATCTCTATCTTAAAAATGTGTTATATACAGATACTTGCAAGTATAATCTATTGTCAATTAGCAAGATGTCAAGAATGAACTCCATCAATTTGATATTTTACCTAGACTTCTGTGCTCTACGGGACCAGAAGACTAACTCAATTATGGGTATTAAAAGAACCATGGGCAATTTTTATGTTTTAAATTCATCTTCATTTTGTAAAGAGAAAATACATTCATATTTGCCTCTTTCAAATAAGTTATATCCAGTAAGTAGAGTTTATACTAGTCTGAATAAAGCCAGTTATAATGTTGAACTATGGCATAGAAGATTAGGGTATCCATTGAGCACTATGATGTAGCATTTGTCCTTCTTACCTAATATAATAGATTTGTAATCTAATAATGTCTATGATGTGCATGCAAAGTTAAAGCAAACAAACCTTACCTTTCCTATAATTGGAAACCATAGTGATAAGTTGTTTGAACTTATACATGTAGATGTTTGGGGACAATATAATAAACCATTTTTGTCAGGCGTAAGATATATCTTAACACTTGTTAAAGATTATAGTAGAAGTACTTGGACTTTTCTCATGCAAACAAAGTCTGAAGTACCTTTCATTCTCTCAAAGTTTCTTAAACAAGTATAAACTCAGTTTAATTGTGTTTTTAAAAAAGTATATCTAGCCATGGTAGCAAGTTTTTCTAGTGCTTGTCAGGCTTTATTTGATAATTTTGGCATTATACATCAAATATCTTGTGTCTATACTCCATAACAGAATGGAACAATTGAAAGAAAACATAGGCATATTTTACAAGTTGGGAGGACATTATCACAACAAGCTTCATTGCCAATTAAATTATGGGGTGAAGCTATCCTACAAGCAACTTACTTAACAAATAAAATTCCTTCATCTGTAAATCATTGGAAGTTACCTTATCTAGTTTTGTTTGGAAAGGTGCCATATCTTGCAAATTAAGAGTCTTTGGATGTCTTTGCTATGCAACAAATACTGCTCCTCACAAATGAAAGTTTGATGTCTAGGCTTATAGATGTCTTTTCCTTAGATATGTGAATGGATAAAAGGGATTTAAGGTTTATAATTTTGAGAATAATAACAATTCGATATCTAGAGACATACAATTTCATGAAAGTCATTGCCATTATAAAGACTCTATTATGTCAGAAGATGTTGAATCTCATCACCTATTCTAATTCCTCAATTGGATTTTGCAAATAATCTATCGCATATAATCTCTTCTTTAGGAGAATCCTATACACACCATAATGATTCACTGCAAGACTTCAATAATGATAGTTATTCATTTTCTTCTTAAAATGAAGACATTATTACACCTTCAGCATATACAAATGAGAGTAAAAATACTGGTCACAGAGCTATCAAAAGACTTTAATGGCTTAAAGACTATGTCATTAATTCAGCCATAACCAAAGTCAATTATGGTATCACTTATTACACTTCCATTACTTTAAAGCATATTCCATAAACTTATCACTTTCAAGTCAATCTAAATCTTTCAAATGATTACAATGCTTTCTTGAGAAACATCATATTCCATCATTAACCTCGAAAATATCATGAAGCAAAGATATCATCAAATTGGGTAAAAGCTATGAATCTAGAGATGAAAGCCTTGAAGAGAAACAATACGTGGGTTATCACTGACTTACCCACAGGAAAAACACTTATGGCTAGTAAATAGGTGTTTAAACTCAAGTTAAATCTAGATGGGATAATTGAAAGGCATAAAGCTAGGTTAGTGCCAAAAGGCTATGATCAAGTTCCTGGAATAGATTTTACAGTGTTTTTCACCAGCAGCTAAAGTAGCCAAAGTGAGACTTTTATTAGCTATTATAATAGCATATAATTGGCCTATTTATTAGCTAGATGTGAATAATGCTTTTCTTCATGGGTTAATTGATGAAGAGCTTTACGTGTTACCTCTATCTGGGTATAACAAACCAAAGGCAGGGCAAAGATACAAGTTAGAGAGATCATTATATGGGTTAAAACAAGCTTTTAGGCAATTTAACAATGAATTGACTGCTTTTTTTTTGTAGAATTATGGATTTCAGCAGTCCTCACTTGATCATTGTCTATTTATTATAAATTGCAAAGGAATTTTCCTTGTATTGCTTATATGTGTTGATAACTTGATAATTAGTGGCAATTTAGTTGATGAGATTACGAAATTCAAGCAAGCTTTGGATAACAGGTTCCTATTAAGGATTAGGCATTGGCAAAATACTTTTTGGGCTTAAAGATTACAACTATAGAGAAAGGGATCTATTTGAGTTAGAGGAAGTATAACTTTGACCTCTTGGAAGATTCAGGTCTTCTAGTAGCTAAACATACCTCTACACCTTTTTCAAAGGGTTTGAAACTGTCTAATGATACAAGCAAAGCATTAGAAGATCTTTAGACATACAAAAGATTGATTGGTAGACTTATGTATTTGGGTTTTAGTCAACTTGACATCACTTATGTAGTGCAACAATTGAGCCAATTTGTTCATTAGCCAAGAGACACCCATATGTAAGTTGTAACTCATATTCTTCGATATTTAAAAGGTTCACCATCTTCAGGATTTTTTTCCTAAAGAATGACAAGCTTCAATTAAAAGCCTACTGTGGTACAGATTGGGTTTTACATTTTGACACCAAGAGATTATTAACATGGTTTTGCATTTTTCTAGGATTATGTCCTATTTCTTGGGACACTAAAAAGTAATTAATAGTTTCCAAATCTTTAGCTGAGGTTGAATATAGATCAATAGCTACTATAGTGTGTGAATTATAGTGGATCACATGTCCTTAGAGATTTGAATATTCCAATTCATTTTCCAATTCTAATATCTTACAATAACAAAGCAGCATTGCATATTGCCTCCAATCTAGTGTTTCATGAAAAAACAAAACACCTTGATATTGATTGTCATATTATGCGAGATAAACAAAAAAAAAAGGATCCACCACTACTTCTCACATTTCTTCCAAACTTCAACTTGCATACATCTTCACTAAACCATTGTCTTTGTAAATATTTAATCCTCTGAAGATTAAGTTGGCCCTTTCTGATGTTCATGCAGGCTTAACTTGAGGGGGGCTGAAGGAATCCTATTTCTTTTATTTATGTTTGAGTTAGTTGCTATTGTTGAGTAGTCAATTTTTTTCTTATTTAGTTATTTTCTATTAGTTGAGCTCTCAAGGTTCACGTGTTTCACATTTTTCTTCATTAGTTATTGTTATATATAAACATATGATTTCATCTTCTTTTGTAATCTTTAAGATATTAAATAGAAGAATTTCTTTTCATTCTAGAACAATCAACAATTTTTACTCAAACAATGTGAAACTAAAGATTGTAAATAAATACAAATTGCACAAATCGACAAAGTAATTAATAGAGTGAAAAATTAAAGTTAAGTGGCTCAATAAAAAAAAATAAGAGCAAAGTGCTTAATAGAACAAAATCAATAGATAGAAAGATTTAGATATGCATGTTCTCTTAAATTTTAATCTTTAATTGTGTTTGAATTAAAATATATAAGTTTTTAATCAAATAATTTCTCAATATAGTAAGAAATTTAGAAATTTGAAAATTTACATTTTTAAAGAGTTTTTATACAAATTCATTTAAATAATGACAATGATAAGAGAAGATATGACTCACCTTAAATATCAATTATCCCATTCAATTCACAATATTATAAGCATAATGTGACACCTTTTAGCCAATTCGGTTGCTAGACTCAAATAAGGAATGCGTACACAAACGTATTACCAAACTTATAACATGTTAACTCTTTTACAAATGTGTTTAAATTGCTCTTAACAAATTCTAGTATTTCACTAAAATATGGATTTTCAAAAAATTTTCAAAAACTAGTTACTTTCCACATTTGGAAATCCTCATGCTAAAAATTTGATAGCATAACGGCTGTATCGAGGCATTATCCCAATTGTGAATAGTAACCTATAATATCAAAACACTTCTATAAACTTTACCACATTCATTCACATCTCCTATGATCCTTCTAATCACCCCAAATTAGTCATCAACATAACATCTTAAGACATGCATCAAATATCTCAGCATGCAATCATCACAGTTCAAAAATCAACTTTAAAATAGGTTACAAACCTTTGAAAACCAAAAATTAACATTTTTATCTAACTTAGGACCTATTTCAAAATTACACCCATTTGAGCGCTATCTATCTATACATCATAAAATTTAGATGCAAAATATACCAAAAGAATCTTCTTCTCTTGGAAACTTGACTATTCAAAGATTGCTTCTCAAATTATCACCTTACTTACGCATCGCAAAAATAGATGCTGCGCTAAGCAATAACTTAATGGTGTAATTGAAATAACTTGTGCTTTATGCTAATGAATAACATACAATATGTGTATAAATTTTTAAACTTTCAAATTGCCATATGACATATAACGTTAACTATGAGATGCATTTGGCGATAACCTGATATAAAATGCATATAATTCATTGTAAAATCGTACATCATATATAATGTTATGCCTTATCCATATCATAATGTAACATATGAATTATTTCCATTAAACTTGTTTCATTATGCCCCTATTAGAAGAAACACACATTCTATGGATAATAGGGTGGACGGCTAGTATGACCTTTATGAACTCGAAGGTTTATTTACCAATGTGGATCCAAAGGTTAAAACATATCATGAAACCTGAAGGTCAAGCATGAATCATCAGTCCAAGACTGAGCATAGCATAAGTCTAAGAAAATAATATAACATGATAGCCAGCACGACTATTTATGAGCTCGAAGGTCTGTCTACCAACTTGGATCCGAAAATCAATGATATAAGTCATAGGTCAGATATTTAGTGGACCTATAGACCAAATGCATCGAGGTACTGAAGTACCTTAGCAGCTGCTGTAAAATCTCTAATTGACTGATCAACTTATTCGTACTAGGTTATTACTCATATAGGTTATTAATCGATTTATTCTCTTAGTTATGCAATCTTACTTAAGCTTATTATAGCTTTTAGTTACTTAGGTCTAGTTAACAAATAACTAAACTGAAAAATATGTATCAACATTTTTATTTCATGCTTAGCATATTATGACATGCAATAACCACATATCAACCATATATCATTATATGCCCCATACGCAGTAACAACATTACTCTTTCTTTAAATAAACATCACATAACATATGTCATGAAAATTGCCGTATCAATCAACATTATGGCATTACCTTAAATGAATGTATTATGCCATAATCTTATACTAAAGCACATCAAAGTATTACATTATTATGTAACACCTCACTATGTCATACTTACATATAATATGACTTAAACACATTATGGCCACCTTGTATGACCATTCGGCTATAACTTGATAGATACACTCAAAAAATATTATCATCATATTTCTCATGATTTGTCATGTACTTCAACAATTACCTCAAAATTATGACATAAATCATCCATTACATGTATTATACGGATCTCACATACATACATGCAAGCCATTCGACCAACCTATCATACATGCATTCTTTCACATTATTTACCATATTCCAATTACTAATACTCATTGTCATCTATGTGTTCATACGTTTCTATAATATGCTTAAAAATCAAGAATACACATTCACATGCATGTCAATGGGACATTTTGGCTATCAAGCTTAATGCATCAACATCTATCATTCCAACATGTTATATGTATGCTTTTGTGTGTATTCACACATATGCATCTATTCATAACTATACACCATACATGACATAAGTTTATGACATATACATATATACACATGCCTATGGAAACCAACATACATACATGTATCATCAAATGGCCATTTTAGCCATAGTTCCATCCAAAGCCTCAAAAACTCCATTTCATGCCTTTATCTTTATACACCATGTCTACATAGACACATTATATCATTCATATGCATACATCATATTTATCATGCATAATACACACATACATGCACATATATGCATTGCATCATTTCACATAATATCACATATATCATTTTCATGCATCTAACATTATAAATGAATTCAACATATATCAAATTCATCATTTAACATAATAAAATGCTAATCATTATCATAATTATGCATTTAATGCACAAACTTCATTAATGGCATAATATGGAATAATTAGGGCATAATTAAATTTCTAAAATTTATGTCAATTACATGTACCAAGAGAGTCAAAATGCATTCTTAAGAACCATTTATGCCTAGCCTTTCCCTTTGTCCCGAGTTTTATAGGTTTTGTCAACTGCCTATAATAAATTCAATTTGTAAAAATTCACAATAAATCATACAGACACTAAAAATGAAAATAACCATATATATAAACTCTTGGGCACCTGATGAACTTAGAAAAAATATCAGAGTTCAAAAAATCTTAGCCTATCAATCTCGAGTTACTATTTTTTGAGGTAGAAAATCAAGCAAATCTCTTAATTTTCCATGCAAATCGAGGTAAAAACATTGTTTAGAGGTTGTAAAGGCTTGGACAAAAGAAAATGAGATAAATTAAAGCTTGGAGGAACTAAAAAGGCTCCCTTCCTCTCTTTAAAAGCGTCAGCCACTCTTTGTTTCAAAGGAAAAAGATAACATATTCCTTTGACCAAAGTTTGACCTTTTTATACATTATTTCTATTTTCTTGCCTCATTTTTAACATCCAAAAAACCCATAATTTTTCATAAATCAAGCCTCAAAAGCCTTTAAATTTTGTGCTAAAAAAACATGAAAAATTAATTAAAAACATAGTTTTTAAGGCTACTCAATTTTAGTAAAAATATTTTTCAATCTTTAAAAATTTTAATTCTAGTGCCAACAAGCTAATTAGAATTTTTGAGTATCAATTTGTATTAATCTCTAAATTTTATGAGCAATTTTTTGAATACTTTACAGTTCAGCTAAAACTATATCACTATTCCTGTGACATTATCGTAAAACTTTTTTTGTATTTTTAACCAACTAAATGACTTCAATTTGATTTTAATTTTTGCCTAAAATTATCTTATGATTAATATTTTTGCTTGATCATTTCAATATATCCCAAGTCTCGAGAATACTATTCATATCCCAAGAAAGCATTATTCATAGGTTGGGATTTTTCGGGTGTGACACATGATGAGTGAAAATATGGAAGGGGAGGTAGAGATAATGATTTAATACTGTTGAAATTGTTGCCACCTAAATAAAGTTCCTTTGATTTCTTAAGTTTTGATAGCCCCTCAAAATATAAAGACACTGAAATCAGCACAAGAGCAGCCAAAGATGATTTCAATTATGCAAATCTAATATATGTGTTGAAGTAGTTGTATATATATTAGTAATAATTATATACTAAAGGTTTAATAAAATCATTAAAAAAATTTATAAATGATGATATTACTTAAAAATTCAAGTCAATCCTTTTGAAATTTTCAACTATTTAAGGTATCTTTCACATTAAATTCTTTTGAGATTTGAAACTATTATTTTGATTAATTTTGTTATGAATTATAATGCAATATAATTTTATTAGAAAGAAATTCTCATTGGTTCACAAATTATTTACATAAAGTACTATTCAACGAAATAATTGGAAAACCTTAAACCTTAAAAGAAAGGGAAATTAAAGAAGAATAAAATGGAAAATAGAGATAATTTTTAATAAAAAAATGCAAAAGAGTGAAAGCTCACATTGATTTTGTGTGTGAGATCCATAAAATGCATGTAAAGGATGGTGTATGTCATAGTTTTAAGGTAATTGTTAATGTACATAATAGCCTACCATAATGGTAAGGGTGAGTGGCCATGGCATGTAAGTGGTATTTTTTATGCATGTTATATATGTTAATGTCTATGTATGTTTATATACATAGAAATAACTAATATAGTGCATTATGTTTGATGGGTTGGTTGTATGATATTATAATTAGCCATAATGTGTTTAAGACATATTATATGTATTTATGACACAAAAGAGACATAATGCGATAATGCATTCGTTCATCGCTTAAATGTATAATATGGTGCATTAATGGTGTATATTAAATTTTTTTGGTGTATTACTTTATTATTGTGCCTATTGCATGTTTAATATGCATATGACATACATGTGATATGATAAGAGCTTTTATGGCCTGTGAATAATGTATTAATGAATACAGTAATTTTTGGTGCATAAACTTATAAGTCGTGTGCTTATGTTATGGAAAATATGGTGTCATAAGAATGCATAATGCTTTTAATATGAACTAGTATTAGTATAATACATCCATTAGCATATGTATGCAAATACTTGACATATGGCATTGTAATGTGGTGTTGCATGTCATAATAACGTAATAAGCATATTATAACACTATTTCATGGTTTAGTCATTAGTTGGCTAAACCAATTTAAATAAAAGAAATATCAAGCAGTATTAATGAAGTGAAACTAAAAGTAAATGGTTAACAACTTATGCAAGTAAACAGTCTAGTTGGATAGGTTGACTGGTCAACTAGGAGTCATAGCAGTTGCTAGGATACTTCAGTTCCTCCATAGCCTTTGGGTTGCAATTAGTGAACCTTTGGATTAATTTTTATGTTATAACCTACGGGTCTGATGTGTTGATCTTTAAATCTTATTTTTAACCTTCGGGTCTAATGCATGTTAATGATTTGACTTTATGTTCTGACCTTTAGGTCTGATATGTGATGACCTATGAGTCTATACTTTTCTAACCTTTGGGTTTGATATGTGCGGGGCTTATGTGGTTCTGAGGGCCTAGGTGGTCCACTGATACTCTGTTATCCATAGTGTAATTATGTTTTGAGTATGGGTTTAATAAATAGATCTTAATGAATAATGAACATGTTAATTTAATGTATGACATGCTTATTGATGTGTGATTTCTATAAAGCAACATGTACATGTTTTATGCCATGTTAATGCAATCATGTATAAAATATTTAATGTTACATATCATGTTATAATGTGAATGTTCATATTTCATATATTAATGAATGATGTTAATCAAAATATTTACATAAGTTATATTGATTACACCACTAAGCTATTGCTTAGTGAATCATCCATTTTTGCGACGCATAGGTAAGGTGACAATTTAAGTAAAAGCCTTAAATTTTCATGTTTCCAAGAGAGGAAGAGTCTTTTGGTATATTTTGTATCTAAATTTTATGATGTATAGATAGTAGCACTCATATGGATGTAATTTTAGAGAATGAGGCCTAAACTAGATGAATTATTAATTTTTTTGGATTTTTAAAGGTCCATAATTATTTTAAAGTTGATTTCTCAAATGTGTTGATTGTATGTTGATATATATGTTGCATGCATTGAGCTGTTGTGTTACTTATGGATTTGGGGTGATTAGAAGGATTATAGGAGATGAAAATGATAATAAAATGTTTATAGAAGTGTTATTTGTTGTGTAAGTTACTATTTATATTTGGGATAGTGTCCTGGTACACTCATTATGCTATCAAATTTTCAATATGAGGATTTTCAAATATGGAAAGTAACTAGTTCTTGAAAATTTTTTGTAAACCCATATTTTTATAAGATTAACATTTTATTAAGAATGATTTAATAATGTTTTAAAATGGGATAACATGTTATAAGTTTGGATAGCATGGTAATGTGTGCATCTCTTAGTCAGGTTTGGCGATCGATCGGCATCTAGACCGAGTAAAAGGTGTCACAAAACTCTTTCTCAAACCTCTTATAGTATCCTTTAGGTCCGAGGAAACTATGAACCTATGTAACATTTCTAGGAGGCTTCTAGTTGATGACTACATCAATTTTACTCAGATATACTCTTATGCCATCTGAGGAAATAATATGACCAAGAAAAGAAATTTGATTTAGCTAAAATTTGCACTTGTTTAATTTAGCATAAAGTTAATGTTCCCTTAAGGTCTGAAATACAATCCTCAAATGTTGATCATATTCTTCCTTAGTATTAAAATATTCTAGGATGTCATCTAATAATACCACAAAAAAAAATGATTTAAGTATAGTCTGAAAATTTGATTCATGAGGTCCATAAAAGTAGTTGGGTTGTTAGTTAACCCAATAGGCATGACAAAGAACTCATAATGACTCTATCTAGTTCTAAAAGTCATTTTAGACATATCTGAGTCCTTAACCTTAAGCTAATAATAACCTAACCTCGAATCAATCTTTGAAAAGACTTTAACACCTCTGAGCTAATCAAATAGATCATTTATATAAGGCAAAGTATATATGTCCTTCATTGTGACTTTGTTTAATTGTTTATAATCAATAAAAAGTGTTAAAGAACCATTCATTTTCATAACAAAGAACACTGCATCTCCCCAAGGTAACACACTAAGTTTAATGTACCCTTTATATAATAACTCTTACAACTATAACTTAAGTTATTTCAACTTCGTAGGAGCTATCCTATTAAGAGTTATACAGATAGGAGTAGTGCTAAGTAAGGTTTCAATGGCAAACTCCACATCTCTCTCAGGTGGTAAACTAAGAAGTTTATTTAGAAAAACATTAGAGAACTCCCTAACTGTAGGTATACTATCAATGTTTAAACTTTTAACTCATGTATCAATCACATGATCTAAGAAAGCTATACACCCTTGCCTCATTAATCTCCTAGTTGTGATAGTAGAGATTATATTGTATAAATCATTATATTTAACTCTAAAAATAATTTCCTTTTTACCTTTTGAAGTTCTAAGAGCAACTCTCTTTTTCTTGAAATCAATAATGGCTTGACATTTGGAAAGCCAATCCATACCTAAAATTATATCAAACTCATAGAAGGATAACTCTATAGGATCAGTTGTGAACTCTCTATCATGTATCACTATATGACAACTTTTGTATACGTTACTAACAGAGACATTTTTCCTTATAAGATTGGTGACTAATATCTTATGTTCAAGCATATCAACATTCAAACCATTATTTTTAGATAGAGTTATGCAAACATTGAATGTGCAGAACCAGTATCTATAAAGGCATAAACATTAAAACTAAAGAAGAAAATTTACCAATATTAACATTTGGTGCATCTTGTTCCTCTCTACATCTCATAGCATACACACGAGCAAGTACTGTACCTTCTACTAGTTTATCCATAGTCTTAGAAATGGCTCTCTGTCCCTATCCACCTATGTTCTATTGACCTTATCTCTTGCCCCTCGAAAAGCTAAGTGTGGTTGTTTGTGCTGTAACAAGAGCCTATATATCCAGTTTCCCCAAAAAATCTCTCATAAAATGGCATGTGAACTTACACTTGAAACATGCCCCAGCATTTTCTAAGGTTCATAACACTTTTTACCCCAGTATTTACATAATAGAGGGGTTGATCCCTTGGATGAAATCGTATAAGCACTGGCTGTACCTTTATGTTGTGATCTATCTCCTCTAGCAATGCCACTAAATTTAGGGTTATGTGGCCAAATTGACTAAGCTTGTGATGGCTTACTTTTGTTATTGGAGGGGTTATGGCTAGACTGTCCCCTCTTACCTTGCTATTTCTCTCTTCTATTGCTCTCTATCAATTTTTGTAATGCCCCATAAAATATAAAAATAAAAGTATTTAGGTTAAAAGCAAATAGTATTCTTTATTAAAAAAATTGAGTTCGAGTTTTTAGTACATCATATGGTGAAATTAGGGTAAAAATAATTTTAAAAAGGATTAAATGCAATAGTTGATTATAGAGCCATATGGACCATTGGATGGAATTCAAGTGATCGATCCAAGCTATCCAACCAAGGGGCATAAATATCCAAAAATCTGTCTATAATCAGATAAATAAGAGAACGACATTTTTTTTGACTTAGGAGGGATTACATAAACTCTATAGAGGTTTTGAAATCTAAAGAGTTATAAGGTAAATTGATCCAAATCATCATCTAAACATTTCTTTTTGATCTTCTTTTATTTTAATAAAGTTAAAGGTATGTTATATCTTTTTTGTTTGAGTTATGGTGAACAAATATGAAAAATAGGAGAATTCAAGGTAGAAAGTCGATATGGGAATTATTCTACCAGATTTGATTCATCTCTAATCCGTTTCCTAGCATTAACTAGTATGTACATAAACTAAATTTATGATTTATGCTATAGTTGAAATATAATTTTAGTTTGAGGGTTTACATTCATATGTGCAGAAATTAATGACTTTAGATGTTGAAATTGATGTTAATTATTGACTTTTTGATGTGATAATCATGAGATTATTAATGTAGAAATTGTGTAAAATGATTAGGTATATTATAATTGAGAATGGCATATTTTGGATTGAGTTTGGTTGATTTGGTGATGGTTTGCTGCTGTTTTTTTTATTAATTTTTACATTGATATCTATAGAAAAATATGCCTCATAGCCCTAACCTTTTATGGGTCATGCCCATGACTCCTTATAGGCTAGAAACTTGGTCTCTAGATAAAATAAGGGATCATAGTCGTGACCTACAAAGGGATTATGCCTATGACCCCTCCATAGGCATAACAACTTTGTTTTTCTTTTTTCAAGCATAAAGATTTTATAAACCATTTGCAACTCAATTTCCATAGCGACTTTACATGATATTTGAGACATATAATATATGAAATTTTGGCATATATTAGACATGATTTTTGAATTTAAACAAGGGTGTATGAGGTGAGAATTTGTATGCTACATACAACATAAAATAGACTTGAAATGCAATGTGAATGTGTGATATGTTTCAATTAAGATCAATGAGTTTATATTATAATATGGAATTACAATATTATTAATTGATTTGAGTATGTTAAGATGTGACATTTGATGTGTTGAAAATGTTATGTGAACTAATTGTGTGATTTAGGATGAGAATGGCATATGAGACATATGCGGACACAACATAGGGTAAGGTTATGTCCTGATGTGTAAAGTGAGATAATTAAATAAAATTCTTTATGTAAGCCTATGTGTACTATATTGTGTCCGTAAATACAACATTAGAGAATGCTTTTAATATTCATGATGAGTAATAAGCCCATAACATGAGGTATATGATTTTAAAAAGTATGATTATATGATATGATGAATTAATGCCACGAGTAAATGATCGCTATGATGATCTAATCTATGCCACATGTATGATACTTGACATAAGACTTTGATGTGAATCATTATAGTATGCTATACATAATGGAGATATGATATTGGTTAAATATGTCATTAATGAATTGTTTCCATGAAATGTATGATATAAATTGGTGATGATAATTAATGAGATGCCATAAGATGGTAAGAGAAAATGTTACTATTGTTATGCCATGAGCATGGATATTGTTAAATGACTTAATGGCCAGATAAAGTGCTACTATTACTATGCTTTGAACATGACTATTGATATTAATATGATGCCTTAAGTTGGCAACTGATCATAACTAATATATTGCTAAGAGCAAACTATTTCAAATATAAAGAGTAAAGCATGAGATATGTATTTAATGATGTAAAATTGAGAAACTATAATGAAATGCCCATGTATGCTTAGACTAGTTACATAATATTTAGATAAGTTGCATGCCACTAGGGGTCTTAGTGGCTATAATGACATATATGCTTGGGTATGGCCACTTAAGTCTAGGGTGACACCATATAACCTATAGCTCTACAGAGCAACAATTACATGGCTCTATGGAGTAATGATATTAGTTTAGCTTTACAAAGCATTGATCACTTGGCTTTATGGAGCAATAAAAATGTTTTTAGCTCTTCAAAGCAACCATTAAATAGAGCAATGATTGATAAGCTCTTCGGAGCAACGTGAAACTCGTTATCCAGTCTATAGTACTTTTAAAATACATTAGACAATATAATATAAAAGAATTTGAAATGATATGATTTAAATGGCATATGCTTTAATTGAGTTATGATCAACATGAAACATAAAAAATATTATAATTAACATGAATTGCAATAATTATATTATGTTAAATTAGCCATCGATAGAATTAGTAAGTTCAAGTAAAAGCATGCATTACATGATGTCTTGGCAGGATTATGAATGCTTCATGATACGAAAATCTATAGTTAATACTTCTTATATATTTTATATGGAACTAAAGTAGAAATTATTAATTATTATATGTGACTCAACAAAGTTTAAATGTGTATTTCACATATATTGATGAGGATACATGCCTTATATGTAACAAGTGTGATAATCGAGATAATTACCTTTATGATTGATGAGAAACACCTATGATTGTTAGAAATTATTGTGACAATGATGTGTTGAATTGAGCTATGAACTTATGAGACCATATTATGAATAAAGAGATAATGATATGATAATGGAAGAACAACACGTCTAGATGCTAAGTAGAATTGGAATTTTAAGAAGTGGTGAATGTCATAACAATGTGGTAACCTATTGAAGGCATTATTTAGTCGATAATTTTAGAATGTAAGTTTACAGTTATATTGATCTTGATATAATATAAAGTGAAAAGTATTGGAATTTAACAGTTCATATAAAAGGTATGTATGAAAGAATGGTGTTGCCTATATGTTTGACAAATATACACCACATAAGAAGTTTTGAATTCTGACAATTGATAAAGTCTTATGCTTAAGAGTGCAATATTATTGTGATAATAGAATGGGATAAATAACAAAAGTATATAAAACATGAAGAGAAATTGATAAAAGAACTTGATAAACTTTTGGCATGTAAATTCTGATAAGGACTTATATGAACTGCTTGATTTATGCTTGCTTTATATATATATATATATATATATATATATA
>CANXYI010585027.1:0-11681 GCA_948208565.1 Hura crepitans
TATATATATGTGTGTGTGTGTGTGTGTGTGTGTGTAGCTTTATGACCATAAACAATGGTTTCACATTAAACAATTTGATTTAAGCATCTATACATATTGTAAGATAATAAATGATGAGTTATGCATGTCTTATGGTGGCCTTATACATTAAAGGCCGAAATTCATGTATGTGAGCCATATATGCATATTTGTGACTTGTGTATGCAAATGACTTATATAACATGTTTTGTGCTTAAATGCCATTTCAAATGTGCGCACATGACGACTAGAAGGCGCGTGTGTGTTTAGTGGTGGCCAAATGCCAACTTGAATATTATATGGTTTATTGACAAGTATATAGTCATATAACACATGTATATCGCTAAATACTGATAATGTATGTAAAATGACATGTAATATGGAGAGTTATTATTGTGTATAACCATGATGCATTAGATATTATAATGCATTTTAATGATGAAAGCAAAAGTATAATACGTGATTATGATGCCAGATGATAATTCTAGTTCTTACACCTAGGCAATGTGACCATTTGCTATTGTTAAGCATATGTAAGCCTAATTTGGCTATGCTATGTGTTGTTTAACACATGCTGCTTGGCATGAGTATCTAGGACTCACTGAGGTGTGAAATGGCCAATGTGATCAGTTTAGGAAAGTCAAGACATAAACAATGTTATGTGTTTAAAATGGTTAAAATAAGATAAATTGACAAGTTTAATGATACCTATATAGTTAGATAACCTAGTTTGGATAGGTTGATCGATTAACTAGGATCAGCAGCTGTAATGTTTACCTTCAAGTAGAAGACTTATGAATTATATGCATTTTTAAGTCGACGAGCACTAGGCTTTTAAGCCACTATTTTAGCACTACCTTGTGCGAAGCCTACGGGCTAATACATTTGTTTCTGTGGATCCTAGTTTCTTTGGGTACACCATTTTACACCCTTTTAGGTGTCAATGCCTTCAAGTGCACCATTATCCACTATTTAGCCTTAGATAGTTGTCTCTTTAGTATAAGCATAACTTAAACATAGAATAAGGATAATTATGATACCAGCCTAAGTTAAGCATAAAATAATGTTATTTGCATTTTAAATGATGTGTTATGTGTGACATTAGTGATTTTAGCATAATGATAGGTTAAACCTATTAATATGATATATGTGGTATCAGACCAAGTTTAATACTCTTATAATTGATATTTTAGTGCATATAGGGTCTTGAAACCTAAATATGCGATAATGATGTATAGGTATGGTAATGGATCAAAATGTATGTTGTTATACTTGTTATAATGTAAAATTGAGTATGTGTATGTTTATAACCGATATAGGAGTACTTTATACGTATGGTTGATTTTTATTCATGTTGAATTATGGACATAATATGATTGTCATGTTTTTAAAGACAAGTGTGTGCTACAATTGCATAATTATGTGATATTTATAATGTGTATATGTGTATAATAATAAATTATTCATATGGCATACATTTCATAAAAGTGTGATTAAAATGTTATATCAAGTTAAAGTGATTACACCACTAAGTGAATGCTCAATGCATTGCCTATTTGCGATGCATATGTAACAGAGCAACAAATTAGAGTCAATGCTTCTACCCTACATGAAAATGCAAAGGCTACCCTTCTTAGGTACTTTTGGTTTCTTTTTGTAAAATGATATTGATGTAAATATTATTAGTGTTGCTCTTGTGATTCCAGAGGGATTAGGCCTAATCTGTAAACTATGGGTTGATTTTTTAACTAAAATTGTATTATTGTAAAAGCTTTATTTTTTCTTGCATGAATTGTGTGATAACACTGATGATCCATATAAGGATGCTAATTGAGTTGAGCCTGAGGCTCTAGGTTTTTCTGATGAAGTTTGGAGGGTCAAAAGGACCTATTTGGAGTTGAGATATGTTGTATGTCTTATTAGAAGTGTTTTTAATAGGTTTACTATTTGGGAAAGTTTCCTCATACAACCGTTATGCTATCGAATTTTTGACATTATGACCTTATTCGTTGCCTCATAAAGTGCATTAAATGATTTTTAGTGTTTTTATAACTTTATAAGTAAAGAAATTATTTAATTAATAAAAGTTTTAATTTAATCAGGTTTTTTGCATAGCAAAATCAGATTTTGAATGTATGGTGCATGCTCTCTATTCGGGTCTAGTGTATGGATCGAGTAAAGGGTGCCACACTTAGTGGTATTAGAGCTCCGATTAAGTCTTCCCTTTAAACCTATGGGTTACATAAGAGCATTGTATTATATTTACATCATAAAATTTTACATGAGGGGTTTATAATCTATTTCTTTTACCTACAGATATGGAGATGAGTCGTAGTACTACCTAAGGAGAAGAGGAAAAAGTAGAGAGCCATCCTCCTATGATGATTAGACAAGGAGGGGCACAACCTGAGTATGTGACCCCCAATGACATGGGACATGCTGCACATGGACAATAGGGTTAGCTGGCTTATCTAGAGATGATGTTGGAGTCTATTAGGTTGACAATGGCAATTGTTACTACTGCAGTTATTACAATACACATAGTTCTACCTCTAGTACATCAAGAGCAGCAGGCCTTCCAAAAGACATGTATGGAGTGGTTACTAAAGAAAGAGGCTGAGTATTTTAAAGTTAAAGAGCTAGATGAGTCGAGTAGAGCCAAGTATTCGCTAGATCAGATCCTCAAGATCATGCAGGAGTTGAAGTGTCCTCAAGAGGAGTATACTGCATGCATTACTTTTATGTTGTCAGAGGAAGCTTTGAAGTTGTAAGAGGCTATTACAGAGCATAAGATGGCTAATGATTTATCATTAGAGTTCTTTCTTAAAGAATTCAAGAAAAAGTAGATAAATGAGCATTATTTGGATCAAAAGTACTAGGAGTTAATGGATCTAAGGTAAAAGCATAGGTCTATATCTGAGTATGAGAAAGAGTTTGCTCACTTGAGTAGATATGCTAAAACAGTTGTTGCTATAGAGCAAGATCAATATAAGAAGTTTGAGAAAAGGTTGAATCTAGATGTTATGCAACAAGTTACTTTGATGTAGATCAGGGAATTTTAGCCTTGATAGTAGCTTATCATACCACAGAAATGGTATATCAACTAAAACAAAAGAGAGATAGCTTCAAGAAAAGGTCCTTTAGCTAGCGACATAGTAGTTATAGTTATACATTTAATAAGAAATAGGAAAGGGGTTAGTCCAAGCGTCAGTAGGATAAGAAGTTAGATTGATCTTAGAGATCAGGATAAGGTTTTAAAGTATAGACTCAGATTTCAGGTGCTCCTAGATCTACTATCAGTAGTGTTCCAACACCAGTTTGTTAGACTTGTCATAAGAAACACTATGGTATCTATTGGAAGAATATGATAAGAGTTTGCTAGGGTTATGGCTCTAGAGAGCACTTTTAGAGATATTACCCAGTGAAACCGTATGATCCTTCACAAAAGTAGGACAAGAGAGACATCAAGAGTAGAGTTGGGGCTAGTTAGAAGGACAAGTCAGAAAGTAAAGCTCTAGTTAGGTAGTATGCCATATGGGCTAGAGAAAAGGCTGATGCCATATATGTTATAGTGGGTACTTTCCATATCTTTGATTTACCTTCTTTAGCATTGATAGACTCGGGGTCCACACATTCTTATATCTACACAGCATAGGTTATAGATCAGGATTTAAAGTCAGTTTACCTTGGTTTTCATATGATGGTTAGCAATCTAATAGGACAGCATATCATAGTGAACAAAGTGTTTAGGGACTATCCTTTATTAACTTAAGGATGTGTTTTCTTAGCTGATCTCATTGAATTGTCATTCAATGATTTTGATCTTATCGTGGATATGGACTGGTTGTCTAAGTATCATGCCTTAGTGGATTGAAAGAGAAAGAGGACCACGTTACAATCTAGTGATGGGTCAGAAGTGATAGTGATGGGTGAAAGATCAGATTGTATGGCTAATATAGTATTAGCAGTTGTGGCTAGTAAGATGATGCGTAAGGGTTGTCAAGCCTACCCTGCATATGTGGTTGACACCAAAAAGGAAGTATCAAAAGCAAGTCAGATTCCTGTTATGGTTGAGTTTGAGGATGTTTTCCTAGATAAGTTACTTAGTTTGCCACCAGAATGGGATTTAGAATTTGGAATTGAGGTGATACGAGGCATAATGCTAGTTTCCATAGCTCCATATAGGATGGCTCCTGTAAAGTTGAAGGAGTTAAAGATACAATTGCAAGAGCTTTTTGACAAAGGTTTCATTAGATTGAGTGTTTCACCATAGGGAGCACCAGTTCTGTTTATCAAGAAGATGGATGGTTCTTTGAGACTTTGTATGGATAACAAGCAGTTGAATAAAGTCACCATCAAGAACAAGTATCCATTACTGTAGATCGATGATCTTTTTTATCAACTTAGAGGGGCAAACATTTTCTCTAAGATTGATCTTAGATTCAGGTACTATCAATTGAGAGTGAAAAAGGCAGATATACATAAAATAGCTTTTAAGACTAGATATGGTCATTATGAGTTCCTAGTGATGCCTTTTGGGTTAACTAATACACTAGTGGCATTTATGGATCTCATAAATAGAATCTTTAGGCCATTTCTAGATCATTTGTAGTAGTCTTCATCGACAACATTCTTGTGCATTCCAAAAACCAAGAAGAGTGTGAAAGGCATCTGCGAATAGTTTTACAGATCTTAAAGGATGAAAAGCTCTATGCCAAGCTCAGCAAGTGTGATTTTTGGCTAAAGGAAGTATCATTTTAAAGGCATATGGCATCAGCAAAAGGCATAAGGGTTGATCTTAGTAAGATTCAAGTTGTGATGGTTGTAAAGAATTATGATATTTCTACTAGGGATGAGAGTGGTTAGTGGAGTCGCCACCTGGCCTCTACACTAGGACCTTTGATCTTCTATACTAAAAAGGTTCAAAATTTTGTATCTTATTTATGCCCTTATAATACATTGTCCATGTATATTGTAATATTTATCAATCTCTTATCAATCAAGCATGTACTATTCTTTAATTAAATCATATCACTTTTACATACAAAGGGAATAAATTACAATATTTACAAAATACAACACACATATACGTGCATCTAGAAAATGGGTCATTCCTTATTTGTTAATTGACCTGACAATTGCCCACAATTCCATAGAAATTAGTGGTAGTTGCCCAACTCCAATCTCTAGGAGATTGGCCTTTATTGAAATGTATTTTTCATGTGACTTTTAATTAAGGAAATACAAATCCATTTTATTAGAAAAACACTAATTAATTATATATAAAATTGTTTGATGTGAGATTTATGGTTTTAGCATGCAAAATAAATCATTTACTAGCTATTACAACCTTAGAATAAGTTAAGATGTATAATAAGAACATAACCAAAGGAACAAATCATAACACTAAAATGGTCCTACTTCTATGTTGCCATGTCTGTGTAGACATTCTAGACGTCTCATCTTAGTCTTTGTGGACCATCTCTAGGGGGTGAGTCATATCCATCCCAATTTTAATCCAGTAAGCAAACCCAATAAAGAATTCATGTGACAACAAAGTCAAACAAAGTTAAACTAAGGTTATATAAGCATTAATGTATAATAAATAGAATATGAACATTATTTAAAACATGTGGATCTAGAACACTTAATTGTACAAATGAAGCATATTTCAAAAAGCTATCATACAATTCCTCCTATACAAGTCCGTGCAAACTTTAGTCCTCATGATAGGGGGTTCGTGTAGACTATATATCAATTTATGCACATAAATACATGCCTTTAACCTCAACATATAAATAGAAAGATTCACATTTATCAACTAGCATATACCAAAATCATGTTAACTGGATATTGGTTCATGTGGACCAATTTGTCATATTCACCTAAGGGAAATAAGGCTGCGTAGACTAACTTATCATGCTTGTGCCTAAAGGAACTAAGTTCGTGCAGACCTAAACATACATATGACCAAATTCGTGTGATGATTATTAGTATAACACAACATACTTAACATTGACTTCAAGGATCAATTCTATATCCCACATATTGCTATGATGGCCTACTCATTATGAATGAAAGTGGGGATAAC
This sequence comes from Hura crepitans, assembly GCA_948208565.1. Taxonomy (NCBI): domain Eukaryota; kingdom Viridiplantae; phylum Streptophyta; class Magnoliopsida; order Malpighiales; family Euphorbiaceae; genus Hura; species Hura crepitans. Next base: position 6,110 of record CANXYI010585027.1, read on the forward strand.
AAAGTACCACCTCACTTATGTATCAACTTCAGAGATTATAGGCTTGCCAAGACATTAAGAAGCATACAATAGACCTCAGATATAACCTGGACAAGAAGTCTCTTCAAACAATAGCACAAAGGTCTTAAGGTTTTAGTGAAGATGATTTTAATTACTCTTAGTTGAAGATGTCACATTTTTCGGATGTCTTCTGCCATTTGCATGTATTTTTCATGTTGTAATTTTTAGCCTCCTCTTTCTCTCTCTATTGATGTAAAGAAGTATATATACTTAGTCTCTTTAGGTTTTCCTATTTTCATCTAAAAAGGAGTCCCAATCCTAATGGGATTCTGGCTTTTGGACTAAATAAGTTAAATTCTGCCTCTAGAGTGCTTTTTCCATTGGTAGGTCTATGCAGACATATTCATACTAGTCTGCGTAGACCAAGCTTTTGGTATACTAGTTCATAGGCTGGATTGTGGCCTATTCATGTAGTTAGTCCATACAGACCTGGTTGGTAGGTCCGTGCGGACCTACCTCTTGTTAACTTTGTGCTATGCTTGAGATTTTATCTCTAGCTATCATCATAGGTCAAAGGTGAGGTGTCTATAATTGCCCCTACTTTGGTGTGTGTTGTGTATCAATAGTACATATCAAAGTATCTAAGTTAGGGATACTTACCTCTCAGCTTCATCTACTCATACTATTACTAAGTGGGCTTTGATATAGACTTTAATATTGATTGTGGATTAGCTTATAAGGCATGAACCTGAAATGATAAATTGGCTTACAAGGTTGAACTTGAAATGATGGATTGGCTTATAAGGCTAAACATAAAATGATGGAATGGCTTACGAGGCTGAACCCAAAATGATGGATTGGCTTATGAGGCTAAATCCAAAATGATGGATTGGCTTACGAGGCTAAACCTAAAATAATGGATCGGCTTATGAAGCTGAACCAAAAATGATAGATTGGCTTACAAGGCTGAACTCGATATGATGGATTAGCTTACAAGGCTGAATCCAAAAAGATAGATTGGCTTATGAGGCTGAACCCAAAATGATGGATTGGCTTATGAGGCTGAACCTAAAATAATGGATTGAACTCAGAGTTGATCTAGGGTTAGTGAATTAAACTTAGGGTTGATTCAAAATTAGTGGATTGACCTCGGGGTTAATCTAAAATTATGGATGGAACTTTGAGTTGATCCTATAAAAAAAATGAAATATTAGTTAGATTTTGAAAAAATTGTTACGGAGTAAGTCTAGCCTTTGAGAGGTATTCCCCTTTTTCCTTTTATTCTTTTGAATTTGGCAATTAAAAGCTCATTCAGACATTGTTAGTCATGGTCCGTGCGAACTAATTTTGAAGAAATTCCATATAGACTTTATTGGGAAGACATTCGTGTGAACTAACAACACCGAGGTCTGTATGGACTTATCATGTTAGAATTATAACCATCTCTTTTCCCCCTCATTTCTCATTTGTATCCTTTTTTGTTTCTCTTCTTTGTTATTTTTCTCTCTAGTAGGTGACTTTCTGATGGCTTCTAATGTTGTTAGCACTTCTCATTCATCATCTTTCAATGGTAGTGAAGGAACTCCAACCATTATCCTTCTTCCACCAGGGTCAAGGACTTACCCCTCTCCTCCTTTACCAGAGGACATTTCCATGCCGACTCTGATCAATTTTGTATCATCTACTGCCATCAATTGACCCCGAAAATGCTACTCCTATTAATAGGATTGTGTTCGGTGACTTGATCCCTATTTTGGCAGACTTGGTAAACCACGCTTGTTTAGAGGTCTACCTTCAATGTGTTTTCTATCCTTTGTGTGCCCCTTTGTTGTTCTAATCAAGTTTTACTTCATTTTTGCAAGTGAAAATTCTCTAGTTCGATAAGTCTATGCGGACTTAGTTAGCTAGGGCATGGTTGGTCCATGCGGACCTAGTTCACTAGGGCAGTTGGTCCATGTCGACCTAGTCTTCAATTCCATTCTAGAACTTGTTATGTGATTATTCTACATGATCTATTTTATAAAGTCTATACAGACTTATGGATGGCTGTGTTATATCAATGTAGACTTGCTTTTGCTTACAGCTGTAGTGCATGTAGACTTTTGTGTGTCTATAAGTGTAGTATGTGGGGAATAATCTTGTTTACTTTTCTTGGTCTATGTAGACCTATTTCTAAAATATTGGTCAGCACAGAATTTTGTTGACTATTCCTTCTTTTTCTTTTATAGACGTGTATTAAGTGTGGGAGCATTCTATCTGGACCCCAACAATGGTAGTCCACTATGCCAATGTCAGTAAAGAATAGGGTCTAGGCAACTGTCTTTTAGACATTCTTAGACCATCTTATGGGCGAAGATTTCTATCATAACTTGCAGGCTTTGAGGGCCTTATTAGATAGTTGGATGGACACCACACACACCCCTTCCACTTGCCCTTCAATGAGATGATGATAACCCCTTTTGACTGGGCCTTTATCATTAGGGCACCTTACATAGGATGCACAATTGCTTTTGATGCCTGCTATCATCACTCATCTTTAAGGCTACAAGAGGTGAAAAAGCTACTAAATTTCATTCCTCAAGACAGAGCTAGAAGCATTCGCTACACTGACTTGCAAAAGAGATGGGGAGAAGAGTCCCATTCGAGTCAGCTAGAGGTTGATTAGTGTACTCACTACTTCATTCTCTACTTGATGTGTACCACTCTCTTTGCCAATGCCAATGGCATGATGAGCTGGAGTTTCCTCCCTATCTTGGAGGAAGTTGCCAAGATTGGTAACTAGAACTAGTGTTGCTCCTCTCTTAGGTAGATGTTCAGGAGTCTGGACATGGCTATGAGGACCAAAAAGAGCCACTGGTTCATCTAGGGCTTTATGTCAGGCATGTTGGTAAGTGACTCTCCCTTATTAGCTTATGTTTCTTTTAAGCTTCTTTGTGACTTTGTTATTTGTTGTTTCAGGTGTAAGCTTATGAGCTCCAATTATTAGCTCATCCTTATGAGCTGGATATGCCCTGCCACTATCTGATGATGGATAGATGGCTATAACCCTCATCGAGTCTATAGAATATGGCTTTATGTGTCTTTCCCATCGATGAACTACCCCCTCCCTTGTGCTTTATCAAAGGCTTGTCATTCTGCCACCTTTTACTGACTACTCTAGAGACTTATTGCTAGTTTTTAGGAGAGAGAGTTATGAGCCAACATTTAGGGCTTGATATTCGCTTTATTCCTCTAAATCCTTCTGACTTCATGCTGTTCAAGAGGTATATAGATGATCTAGAGTTTGTGCAGGGTATGACTATGGGAATTCTAGGGGCCACACTAGTAGAAGATGGAGTGGAGGATTACGCTTCTTAGGCCTTAACTCATTTGCTTTCTCAGGTTCCATACACATCGGGACCTCCTCTACCTCAGGTGAGTTTCTTAATTTTTGATTCATTTTTGTGACATTTTTTAACTCTTATATGTGGCATTGTAGCCTGTTGTTGTCTCTGGGGCTGGCCCATGTTCATCAAGCAAATAGCCTAGAATTGTCCTCAGTTATCCTGGCTTTTAGCTCTCACCTCCTCCGGCTCACAGTGGAGTTCCTAGTCCATCTACCGATCTAACCTCCTTACCTAATAAGGTGATAGGCATCTTGGTGGATGTCTTAAAGCTGAGTTACATATGCTACAGTGTTGATGGGGAGCTATCTTTTGGTTGACTTCATATAGAGGAGAGCTAGCTAGTTCCCTTTAAGCTTGAGAACACCACATTGGTAATGTCATTGGGCTAGCCATTTACATTACTTGGATTCTTTAAGCATTGCTTATTCCTTATGCTTTTTTCTTCTGACCATGTGAAGAAAGCTCCCATAAAGAGGACTACCTGAGTGGTAGAGGCATTCCGAAAAGCCATAGTCGATGAGACTCGGGTACTAGCTGTAAGTAGCTTTCCTGTAATGGTTAATTTTTTATATGTAGTGTATTTTATACATGTTATGTATGTTACCTATGTTATGAATGTCATGTACATTACATATGTTATGTGTGTTACATTGATCCTCCACTCTTCCTGCAGAATAAGTTGTTGAGGCGGGTTGCTACCTTGTATAAGGCTCGAAGGAAGGTGAGAGCCTTTATGGTGGCCGAGAAGCTTGTGATCTCCTTCAAAGATAAAGACACAGAGGAGGAAGATGATTTCATGGAGTAGGCTAGGAGGCAACCCCTTCTTTCTTTTTTGTTTTTGTTTTCATGTAGGGGAATCGAATGTGAGGCATCCCCCCTCTTTTGGTTTAGATGGGAATTATCACTTCCTGTTTCTAAACTTTCGAACTTGTCTGCATATTTTTAATTTTTAAAGCACACTTGCCCTTGGAGTTCATTTATCATAGGTGTTTTATTTTCCTTTGCACACTTGTATGAACTTAAGGTATTTTAGTTTGTGCAGACTTAAAATAATTTTAGTCTAGGCGGACATTACCCAAATGTGGTCACGTACCTTGCTTGATGACAGTGCAGACATGTATCATTTGGTTTGCACGGACTATGACGCCATTTCTAAGTCCACACAAACCTCCTCACATGTTTTAGATTCCTATTCCTAGCAAGAAGAGGAACATGATTTTTGACTTATAAATATTCTATTCTTCACCTTCTTACCTCGTACTCTTATTATGTCTTCTTTCCATCAGGACTTATCTAAGACTTTAGAACCAAAGGCCTCTTGGACTTCCTTTATTCTTGCCCCCTTTTCTTCTCTTAGATTTCTGAGGAAGGTTCGGATTGACCATAAGTTTTTGAATGTTGCAATGCAACACTAGGACCTCATCTTACATGTTTTTATCTTTGGTTAAGAAGAGATTTCTCCAACTTTGGAAGAATTTGTTGTTATCTTAAAGTACCAAATTACTCCAGATAACCCTTTAGCCTTACCTTCTTTGGAGGATCATTATCCTATGGACATTGTCTTTGCTTTAGGCTTTGCTCCTATCATGGCTTGAAAAATAGTACTAGGTGTAGGCTCAATTCCATTACGAGTAATTGTAGACCATGCCGGTCAAATTCGTATTGGCTCAGTGGAATAAGCGAAGTGCATTCTACTGTGCCTTCTTGGGAGCTAGCTCATAGTCACTTTCTAGGATGAGTCTTATGATTTCAAAATCTTTCACCTTCTAATTGTAATAAGCTCTGGCCACAACCCTTTTAGCATTTTTCTAGCTAAAAAAACCCTTTTGGCATTTTTCTGGCTAAAACCATTTGAGGTTTAGATGTGTTAAAGAAAGGGGATATTGACTTTGTCACTAGGAGTCCTCTCCTTTTGTAGGTATGTTTTATGGATTTTAATTTTGTTATAATCCTAATTTTTTCCTAGTATGCCTGTGACAGTTTTTGCACTAGCGAGTCTGCCTAATTTTTGCTTAGGTGGTCCTTTACAGATTTTCCAATCTAACAACTCTTTTTTTTAGATTTGGCTACAAGAGAAGTTGGGGTTGCTCATTCCTCTACTTGAAAGACTTTAGGTAAAGTGTGACTCATGCCATCATTATGAGAGGAGGCTTGTAATAAAGTGTGATTCACTTGACCATTGGGCT
>CANXYI010585082.1:0-13374 GCA_948208565.1 Hura crepitans
TATCAAAGGCATTACTAAACTTATCATCTTCCATATTTAGAATATAATCAGTAGGAAATATTAATCCATTAACTTGAATCAACACATCTTCTAACACACCCTTAGGATACACAACTGATCTATCAGCAAGTTGAATAACTACACCTATTGGTTTCAAAGGGCCAACATCTAAGAGAAATAAGCTGACATAGACATAACATTGGTTGAAGCACCAAGGTCACACATAGCTCTCTTTATCCTTACATTATCAATTTTGCAAGAAATAGTGAACATACCTTGATATTTGTATTTGGTGGGCAATTTCCTTTGCAAGATTGCTGAAACATTCTCCCTCACACTTATTTTCTCATATGAGCCAATCTCTTCTTATTAGCGCACAATTCTTTGAGAAATTTAGCATATCGAGGTAATTGTTTAATTGCATCAAGTAAATGAATATTTACCTTAACCTTGCAAAAAGTTTTTAGAATTTCTTTCTCCTCTATCTCTCTTTTGGATTTTGCCAATCTTTTAAGAAATGGAGGACTGATCACTAGTGGTTTGGGTTGCTAGTTATCATTCTTCTTTGGTTGGTTAAGCTATTTTAGACAAACAGTAACCTCTTTTTCTAGGTCTAACTTCAGGTGCGAGTCATGGCTAGCATCATGTCTAGGTTCTAACAACTCTTTTCCACTTCAAAGTGTTATGGCACTCACTTTTTATTTCAGATTCACTTCTATTTGAGATAAAAACCTCCTTTGGGATTCGAACTTACTCAAGGAGTTCGCTCACTGACTCACTTATCTTTCTAAATTCTGAATGCTCACCTTTGTTTCCTGTTGAAATTGCACAGTATTATTAGAAGTGACTTTACAATATCTTCCAATGACATACCTTGTTTAGAAGTGGATAGTTGTTATTATGGTGGCAATGGTCTTTGCTGCTAGTTTGGTTGCCTTTGTCCATAGCTAAAATTAGGGTGATCCTTTCATTCTAGATTGTTTGTGCTCTAGTATGGGCAATATATTCTTTGTGAGGGACTTAAAAATCCTCATATGACATTAACCTGATATTGATTCTTATCATCTTCTTGAATTATTAGGCACATGTTAGTTGGATGACTTAGGTGAACACATATACCACAAACTTTAGCTAGTTGTGTGTTTCCTGTAACTAAGCTTTTGACCAAAGTGCTAAGTTGAGATTTAATGTTAGATAAACTTACCTCATTAACCCTTCTCAAAGGTTCTTGATTTTTATACTGCCTTGATGTTCTAGCCATGATGTCGATCAAATTGTGTGCATCTTCTAGGGCTTTTATGTTAAGAGCACCTCTATTAGCTGCATCAATCATCTTTCTCTCCATCTTTAAAAGCCCATTGTAAAAATGTTCAATTAGAGATGTTTCTGATATATTATGCTGTGAAAAACTCACACAAAGGCTTTTAAACCTTCCCCAGTAGTCATAAAGAGTTTCAGATGGCTTTTGCTTAACTACAATCATTTTCTTCTTTATTCTGATTGCTTTAAAAGGGAGGAATAATTTTTCTAAAAATAATCTGACCATGTCCACCCATGTTTCAATGGAACTTGGAGACAAATCAAATAACCAATCTTTAGCACTATCTTCTAATGAAAAAAGAAAAGAACGTAATTTAATTTGATCTTTAGTGACTCCCTATAGTTTTATGCTAGCACAAACTACATAAAATGCTTTAAGGTGCTTGTGAGGATTTTCATGTTCTCCCCCATGAAACTTGGGCGGCAGCTATATCATGTCTAATCTCAGCTAAAAGTTCACATCCAAGTTGGGGTAAGTGATACAAAGAGGGGGCTGATATATCGGTAGGGCTGTTATGACCCTCATAGGCCGTCTGTCTTATGTCGCCATAGTGGGCTACTCTTCTTTCGAATCACTTGAGGATTAAGGCAAGTCAGAGGCTACTTCTTCTTCCATTTTTGTTGGGGTGCTCTCTAGTTCTTACTTTCTAATTTTTATTTCTTTCGTTAGTCTCTTAGCAGTCTTCTTGATTTCAAGATCGTATTGGAGTTCACCTGTACGATTAGTCCTAGTCATTAAAAAGAAATAAATTAATTAGAAACTAATCCCCGACACAGTGCCAAAATTTGATGGGTGTCAAATCTATCAAAAATAATTTTCTACTCTCTAGACACAAATAAATTGAAAATAGGGTGAGCAAGGTCGAATTCTCAAAGATTGATTTAATTTATTTCTTTCAAATAACCAAGAAAAATAGTTAAAAAATTAAATAGTGATTTTATGTAACTAAAAATTGAAATAACAATTCAAATTAAATAAAGGATAGAAAATTAAATGGAAAAATTAGTAGACAAAAACCTAGCACCAAGATTAATTTCAATTTAGTTCTCAGGATTGATCATAGACATGAAGGATAATCAATTTATTATTTCGGCTAATCAGTTATAGTTATTAAATACCACTAACAACCAATTCCTCATTAAGAATAAATTAATTATGAAACTTCAGTAATTAATCCCTAGTTAATTAAGGCAGTCCTAGAACACCATCATAGGATTTACCCATTAAAAGCATTAAGAATTAGAGAAACCTAATTCTAACCAATAAATTTGACAATACAATTTATTATAATTAGATTGTATACTCTCACAACACAGTTTGTCGGTTCGTTGCCACTAAAATCGGATTTATCAAGCAATTATCTTCCCAAAAATTTAAATAGTACTCACTATTAAATCAATCATACAATTGGTTAGATTGTAAAATCAATAAAATAACAATGTCAATATATAACAGAAAATACACAAAAACTGAAATAATAAAGAGGGGAGAAGAAATTAATTAGATCTCACAATTCTTATTGAACATAAACTTCAATAATCCTTGGCTAGAATGAATAAATCAATCACACATGTTCTTGATAAAACATAACAGAAAAATGTTCAGAATGTCTGTTCCCAAAAGTACTATTCACATTCTCCTTTTTCAGTCAATAAAAAGGGATAAAAAGAATCCCAAAAGAAAATAAATTGATTCTTAAAATCTCTCCAAAAGTTTAGGAAAGATAAAAAATAGGAATTCAAATATTCTCTAAAATTATTATAATTAATAGGAGATTATTCTTTACAAAATTCTACCTAAAAAGTATAGCTAAATATGACAGCTGTCTAATGAAAATCACACTGTATCTGACAGTTGACTATAACCTTTAGTCTTGACCCAAGGCTAACACCAACAGCTAGATAAATTCTCCAAAAAGTCTTTAAAAATCCATGAATTGACTTGAGATATATAAAACCTGCTCTAAAATTACAAGATTCCTAAACTAAGTCAATCTTTATCAATTAAGCACAATTAAGGATATTGAAGTATGGGAAATTACAAAGAAAATGGTGCATCAATACACCCTATCAACCGTGTCCATATAGTCACATAATTCTATTCTTGAACGTATATCATATTCATAATGCATGATGCACAACATACATACATATACATATATGTCAACGTTACACATTCTAGCCACATACATTATTCTCATAATTCTAAAATCATTAATAACAACAACAACATCCATAATATCATTAAACATGATTAAATGCCAGTAATAACCATAATTAAGCATTTAACACATAAACACCATTAATTACATAATATGGAAAATTAAGGCATAATAAAATTCTAGCAATTTATTTTGATAACACATATCAAGAGAGTCGAAATGCACCACTGAGGGCTGTCTACACCTTTTCTTTCCCTTTTTTCCTCATTTTGTCAATTTTCTCAACTATCTATTATAGATTCAATACGTAAAAATTCATAAAAAATTATTTGAGCACCCGTAAGACCTGGCTTCATGAATAGTATTTCTTAAGTTAAGTATTGGGTTACTAAGTAATGAGCCCCATTAAGTTGATCTAGATAATGAGCATTGGACATGAAACTTTAAAAGGCAAAATGAGGCCCAAAACAAAAGAATTAAAATTTTTTATAGAACTAGAAAATTTTTTTACGCTGAGATTTATTAGAATATGGCCTTAATTTGGGCTATATTATGAAAAGGTCAGGATGTGTCTGGACTGACCCAAAAATATCATATCTTGAAAGTCAAAAATTCTAATGAGTCTAATAGTGAAGGAAAAATAATTTTCTGACATCAATAAGTATTTTCACTGAATTTCATATTTATGTGATTGAAAAATTAAGTCTATTTCCTTTATCTTTTTGGCATGAGCTTTAAGGAGGCCCTTAATTATAAAATTCTATAATTTTTGGTGTCTTAAGAAGTATTTTTGGTGTTAAAAAATGTTAAGAATAAATTTTCAAATACTAAAAGAAAAACAAGAAAAAATGTGAACGTTGGATCGAATTTGATTAAATCATGCCCGTCCGTGCTATTAATATAAAAAGGGTGAGCTTACATGAAATCAACACATAAGATCACTCATATTCAACCTCCTCACACCTAGTAGCCAATGCCATTACCCCTTGAAAGGTCATCTCCCATTTTTGCTTTAATCACACCAAAAATCAACCCGAATCTTAAATATCATACTTAAAATGCTCCTCATCACATCTACTTTCCTATTCTCTTGATTCTTTCTTGAGAAAAGCAATATTTTGTGAGAAGAGAAGAGAAATCAAGTTAGAGTTTTGAAAACTAAAAAACTAAGGTAAGCATATTTTTAGGGTTCTATTATTTTTCTATTATATTGTGGGTGCCCAAAAATATAGTACATGTGTTATTTTTATTTTTGATTTGTATATAATTTTCTGTGAATTTCTAATTATATACCTATTATGGAACTTAGAGAAAGAAGGAGAGGGGCATTCCAAAGGAAAGAAAGGCAGTAAAGTTGTATTCAGGATATCAAAAAATAGCTCTGTAAGTGTATTCAATAAAATATGTGTACATAATTTGTACTTATGCATTTTCATGTTAGAAAACCACTATGGAAGTGTTAGTTTTAGTGGTTTAAGTTGTTCTAAATTTAGTTTGATGGCATTATAAGGTTTAAAATATGTTAGTTAAGTGATAATAATGGTTAAAAGTGGATTAAATTAGTGTATGGTTAATTTATGCACTTGATAATGTAATATGAAATAAAAGGGCAAAATCATAATTTTGGACATTATGTGTACTTAGGGTGTAAATGTGCTACATTTGCATAAATAATCATGTTAGATTAATATTTGATGATTAAGAATGTATTATGATGGAAATATGGTACATTATGGATATGTATGTGTCTTATGCACAATCTATGTACATGTGTGGTACGTACAAGTTATAATTTGACTTAAGTTGTAATGCTCATATAATTGAAATGTCAATTATAATTGTGGTATGTAAACTCTCAAATGAGAATGTTGTATAGACATAATAGTGACAATGAGGTAATGAAAGATATAAATGTGTTTATGTGACAAGTAATATAAATATGCGACATGAAATCGTATAATATAAAATGTTAAGCCCATATATGTTAGACAACCTACTAGATAGGTTGATCAATCAACTAAAAAATTAGCAGCTGCTAGATATTTAGTATCATGATAATACAGGTGCAGCCACTATTAGGTCCATTTGGGCCACCGCACATATACATATCGTACATTGACATAATCCGTATATATTGTCATATTATAATTGTTTAGTGAGTGCAACCATGAAAAGGTCCATTGGAACCACTGCACATATATTCATACGGGTGCAGCCGTTATAGAGGTTCGTCAAGATCACTGCACAATTAGTAATATCCCGCTATGCTGGTGCAACAATTGTCAAGTCCAAAATGTGGGCCATTGCACACCATGATCCCAATGTCCAGTATTAAGATTTATGTCTGTCAGATATAGGCTAGTCAATTGGAAAGTAAAGAAATTGTAATTATAAGCTTTATAAAATGAACTTAAGACTTGATACACGTAAAATGGATAGACATATAATATGATTGGATCACGAGAGTGAGTCAAAGCATATACAGGTAACTAATATGCATCATAGTATGTCTTTGGTATGTCATAAATTTATACTTAGCGCATCATGTTTTCTATGCGAAGGTAGTAAATAGCTAGCTTCAAATAGCCTCAACAGTAGCAATGCATTGCAAAAAAGATTTTAGCAAGTGTTTTAGTATATTATGGATATATAGTGTGATGTATCATTAATAGTAGTTGGCACTCATATGTAAGCATATTAGGACTAAAGTTTTATTATATAATATGATAGGATGTAAACATATTATATAGGTTATGATCTTATATTATGCATGTGTATGGATGGGATTGCATGATGTGATATGTCCGCTTGAGATGCTAAGTTGAGTTGAGGACCAGAAGGGTCCAAGTGGTTAGTCGTTGATTGAAATGTTATAGAAGTGCTATTTTATGCAAGTTTTATTTTGGGATATATTATAGTGTAGCCATTATATTGTCAAAATTTAGTTGGAATGAGATAGTTAAAGTGATATGTGGGTTATTCATATAAAACGATTTTAAAAAGATAATGGTAAAGATAATATATGTTAGTTTTCACGTCATCTCTTATTTGAATTGGTAACGGTTCGAGTAGGAGGTGCGACAATATGGCATTCCTTATTTGGATCTACCTACCGTGTCAAGTAAAGGGTGTTACATTTCATGAAAGAACATCAAGCTCTATCGGTTAAAATGCTTAAATGTAAATATGTTTTTTCTAATGTTACTCCAATTTGTAAAAGAGGCTCTTCACTTCTTTTGAAAAATATGTGCAACGTGTGGCATATCATGAGAGAAAATATGGCATGGGCTATTAGCAATGGTCCCACGACCATTTTTTTTATTGATGTTTGGTTTAGAGAAAGCCTGCATATTGATCATGCTTGGAATGATATTCCTGATTCCATTAAAAATTGGTCTATCTTTAATTTCGTATCTCTTAATGGTAATTATGATTTTGATAGACTTTGTCAATTTCTTCCCAATGAGGTAGTAAGCAACTTCTATAATTATCATCCTCCCTTTCTCACTTTAGGCCCTGATTAATTTTATTGGGGACTATCTAGTGATGGGGTTTTTATCTAGCTTGGGCTTGTGATGCTCTTATGGGTGAGAGCTTGGATTGCTCTAATGATCTCTGGAAGAGAATTTGGGCTTGGAAAGGCCCATAGCCTATCCATTCATTTCTTTAGTTGTATGGGAAGTAAAGACTGTTGACAAATCAAGAGAGATTTTGTCGACATTTAGCAAACCATGCGATATGTACTGTTTGTGATAGTGGCAAGGAAACCTTATGTCACATTCTTCATGATTGCATTTTCAGCAAACTTGTTCATGTGAATGAGTGGCATTAGTTCTTTGGTTGTGATTTTCACTCTTAGTTTGTTGCCTCTTCGTTCCTTTGGAAATGGAGAAACCTATTTATTTTCTGTAATAATAGATGCTCAATGAAATCTAAAATTATGGCTATTAAGGCAGCCATATAAGCTTGTAATGATTCCTTTAATGTTTTATCCCAAATTGGTGGTCTTGCATGCAACAAAGAAAATATGCTCGTTAGCCCGAATTGTCCTCCAGTTGATTGGACCTCTTTTAACTCTAACAAAGCTTATCAAAGTGGTGTTAATCTTGCTTCTTATAAGATAGTCTTCATGACAATCTTGATAATTGGCTTGGTGGTTTCTTTAAGTCTTTATCGCGCTGAATTGTGGGGAGTTCTTTGTGGCCCTTTTTAAGCCTAGGATTGAGGTTGGAGATGTATCGTTGTGCAAGTGGATAATAGTAGTTTGGTTTCTCTTATAAGACATTCTTTAATTTCGGTGTTAGCTCACAGTGATGGAGTTACCCATATTCGCCTCTTAATGGCTAGGGATTGGGAGATATGCCTCACTCATCTATCAAGAAGCTAATTCAATTGTGGATTACATGGCAAATCTTGCTTTCAACTGTAAGTTTTTTTATTAGTTTTTTGTGAAGTTTTTTTTTTTCATTTAACTCCTTTTAATTGATTTGGCAATCAAAAGTATATTACGAAGCTAACCATCCATGTCATTTTCACCTAAGTTTTATATCAGCTATAAAATATTAAGTGGAATAAAAATCAATTTTATAAAGAATTAGTTAGAAAAAAAAACATGTACAAAAAATTTGATCAAGAAAAAAATAAATGCAAAAAATTAAGTAAAAAAATAGATAAATATAGAGACTATAAATATATTAAGCCTTTCATTTATACATGCCTTTAAGAGGCTTGGGCATATTTAGTGGAGCATAGGGTGTGAATGGATAATCAAAAATCGAATTAGATAAAAATTAAAATCAAATTAAATTATATAAAAGTTAAATTAATAGAATTAAAATATTTTAATTTGATTTGATCAAGTTATTTTTAAAATCAAATTTAAAATTTTGTATATATAATATATACATACAAAATTTTGATTAATCAAAATATTTTGACTTAATTTTTTATCTAAAAATTTCAACTCAATTTTTAATATATACTCAAAATTTAAATAATTATAATTATAGAATAAAATGTTATTTTTATACAATTAAATTAATTTAGTTATTTTCAACGATTAGTTTCCATCTTTGCTCACCCCATAAATTACTAAGTTAATAGGTAGAGAGAATTCTTTTGAAAAACTACTTAAATAATTTAATTTCATAGATGATTGTTAGACTTATATCCTAATAATTGATTAAGAATAAAAAAAATTATAATAGAAAAGTATTTACATGTTCAAAAACTTGTAGGAAGACCTATCAATTTTTTATTCTAATTCGAAACTTGAATTTGATTTAAAAAAGTCACATGACCCACCCAAAAATTAAGAGGTAAGAATCAACTCTTATGATCTAAATAAGTTATGTCATATAAGCAACTCGTATCACTTTATTTTTTTATAAAAATTCATTTTTAATTGTTTTAATTACTAGGAACAATTCATTTTTTTTTTAAAAAAAAAGTTAAATCTATCAATGTTGTGTCATACTTTTGATGTGTAAAGTAAATTTAGCCATTAAGAGTGCTCGAGATAGATAAGATAAAAAAAATTGGCTTATAAGTTAGGTTAGGCCAACTCATCAAATACTTAAAAAATTAATAGAAAATAAAATAATATTATATTGAATAAAAAATTATAAAAATAGATCATTAATGTTTATAATTATCTAGTATGTTCATATAAAAAATAAGTATATATAAAAATAAATATAAAATAGCATAAAAATTATAAAAGTAGAAATAAATTATAAAAAAATAAACGACATAAATATAAAATACTACAATAAACTATTAAAAATTAAAGAAAATAAAAATAAATAATTATTTGGATAGCCTGACAGCTTGAATAGTAAATGCTTTATTGAAACCCAAAGTAAATGATTCATAGTCAGATTTAGTATAAAAAATTCTTATTATTCTAAATTGTAGAATCTTCTTTTTTTATAAAAAAAAAAACCTCGCAACATATCGTTACCACTACCTCCGTTTAATGTCATCATTCACTATTCATCGTCAAGTATTTTATTTTAATTTCCACTCATCTCATACCAACTTCTCTTTTATTTGGTACCTTTTTTTTCTTTTTTTCTTTTTTTTTGTTAATTTTTTATCCATTTTAATTTTAATAATAATAATAATTTATTTAAAAAATTATTTTCTAAAAATAATAAGTTATATTTGAAATATATTAAAATTAAATTAATAATTTAAAAATTAATTAACTATTTTTGTAAAAAATAAATTTGATTCAAGAACTCAATTCGACATTGACCCAACACAACCCAATCCATTTGACAAGTTTATTTGCAAGAAGGTCAACTTGAACAGTTAAATTAGATTTTCATAAATAATAATATAACTATTGATATCAATTGAAAAATATAGGATTGACACATTATTGATTAGAAAATGGACATGTGACCACATATACACTTGACAATGCCGAGTAGGGGTGCATATCAGACAGTTCGATTCAATAATTAGACCAAATTGAAATAACCAAAAACTTGATTACTCAAAAAATTAGAACAAAAAATGAACCGAATTATATACAAACCAAATTGAAATATTTCGGTTCGGTTTTGATTAAACCCAATTTTTAAATTTTCTATATAAAATCTATATGTACACCTTAAAATTTCAGTTAATTGGAATATTTTAATTTGATTTTCAATATATAACTCTAAAATTTAAATAATTTTAATTATCTAATTAAAAAATATATTTTTTACTATTATTTGGTCGATTCAATTTTTTTAGATTTTTTACTTTCAAAATCGAATGAAAATAACCAAATTTTTTAAAATAAAAATCAAACCAAATTAAAAATATCAATAGGTTTGGTTGGTTTTTCTAGTTAAAACCGAAATGTACACGCCTCTAATGCCAAGTGTACATAAATACAAAAAAAAATTATTACATTGCTATTTGTACAATTAATGTGTCTATTTTTTTAATAATTAAATAATGAAGCGCCATGTCAAAAGCTATATTTTATTTATTTAACAGAAATTTAGTAAAACGGATAAAAATGACTTTTTGCTTAAGCTTTGTATAAATAGTTTTTTGTCACCATGTTTGTTTATTATTACTAATTATCATTAGAGTATATATCCAGTAATCACAGTGAAATTAAAGTCTAATTAATTAGAGCTATTTACGTCATTATGAATAATAATTACTTTGAATCCATACTGCATTTCGATTTTACGAAAGGATTAATTGTAATGGTTAATGCACCGTTGCGCATTTCCTATTCAAGATATTTTTTCTATTTATATCGTATATTATTATTATTATTATTATTATTATTATTATTATTATTATTATTATTATTATTATTGTGCTTTACCCTTTTTCCCATAAGTTAGCCATAAATGACTTTGTTGCATGTCTAAAAGAGGTCTGGATATATTAGAGGATTTTTTTTAAAAAAAATCTTATATTTACCTTTCTTGTAGCTTTTATACAAATGAAATAAAATTTGCTTTAATAAGAAAATAAATATGTTTAATTTGATTTACTCTCACTATTTTGATTATTGAAATAAAATTAGTATTCGAACTTGCACAAATAATATTAAAAATTTATTTATTTATTTTTACTTTAAATAAAGAGAAATTTGAAAGCTTATCTTAATATTGAAATTAAAATAAAACATCCATGATAGATAAAATATACATAGAGACAAGTGATTTAATTTTCTCAAATTTTTTTTTAATATTTGTTATGTTTGTTTCAAAAATTATGAGTCATAACACATTATATTTTATATGAAGGTAATTTTACACATTATTTAATTGATTGTTATTAGTGATATTATAAATTTTATTGATTTGTAAAAGTAATTTTTAGTAAAAAAAAATTAGAGCATATTTGCTCCATTATATAAAATTTAATGGTAAAAAAATACTTTTAACCCTATAAATTATATCATATTTATATTATCTTTTATCTTTTTATTTGCATAATCTCTGCATGCTACACTTTTTATTACAATTTCAGAAATATATGAACTTTTATTTTAATTCATTTGCAATCATCTATACATTGACATTATATTTTTAATTTTGTTTTATTATTTGTTTTTATACAAAAATAATAAATTCTTTCTTTTTTTAATTTAAAATCAATTTTTAAGTTCAAAATTTTTGTTACATGTAAATATTCTATTTGTATTTTTGTTAAAGATCATCACTCAAATATTTTATGCCATATCAATAGTTAATAGATCATTCTAAAATTAGATGTATTTAAATGTAATATGAAATTTAGATAGATATTTTAGTAATATTAATAAAATTTAGATAAGACCTCTTTCTTCTTTTATATATATATATATATATATATATATATATATATAGGAAAATGAAATTCCTTCACTAGGAAAAGACAGTCACTCTAGCATTGATTGCCAGATACAAGGAGATGCATCCTCCATCAAAATAGTTTCAAAATTAATAAACAAACCCTATTTGGTTAGTCTATGAGCTACCTAATTACCCTTTCTACGCACATGGGAGAAGGAAACAAATTCAAAATGCTTAGCAACGTCCAATATGTCTTCAACTAATATCCTTAACCATTTTAGACTGTAGAAGAATTATGTATTTTATCAATAATTGCCTTAGAATCAGATTTAGTAATAAGTCTTCCAAAACCACAGTCTCAAGCTAACCTTAATCCATATAACAGTGCTAACGCCTCTACAATTTTTGCACCCCAAACCACATTGAGCTTTCGACCTGTCGAAACATTAACTAATCTCCATAAAAAGTGATTCACCTTTGAAGGAATTTTGAGATTCTAAATGAAGTT
Source organism: Hura crepitans (assembly GCA_948208565.1). Lineage (NCBI taxonomy): Eukaryota > Viridiplantae > Streptophyta > Magnoliopsida > Malpighiales > Euphorbiaceae > Hura > Hura crepitans. The sequence continues at coordinate 12,288 of CANXYI010585082.1, forward strand.
CCACATGGTTGAAGAATTGTGTAAGGAGGAAGCTTTGCTCTGCTTAGCTTTTGAATAGTGAACAAATCCATGAATAAATGGATTAATCACAGAGAAAAATGCAAAGAGAAAATTATAGAGAGAGAAAAAAGAACAGCTATAATTCTTATCTCATACCAAAAATATATACAGTAAGCAGTTATAAAGCTATAATTCCAACTCAACTTTCAGCTTAACTAATACATAGCAAACATGTAACTAACTGTAAATAACACTGTTAATTATATTTCTATATTCCCCCTTCAAAATGGAGCTTGGTGTAGATCAACCAAGCCCAACTTGGATTTAAGTCTACAAAATAAGGGTGCATTGAGAGCCTTAATGAAAATGTCTGCTATCTACATAGAAAAACTAAGGTGTTAAGTACTGATGAGACCAGCCTTTAGTTGTTTGCAAACAACATGACAATCTATATCAATGTGTTTGGTTAGTTTATGAAAAATAGGATTAGTAGCTATATGTAAGGCAGCTTTATTGTCACACTTTAAAGGAATGGGAAGTTGCAAAGGTATTTAAAGATCCTTAAAAATTTATGTGATCTACTGAATTTCACAAACAGTAGAAGTCATGCTACGATACTCAGCTTCTGTAGATGATTTTGACATTGTCAACTGCTTTTTTGACTTTTAAGATATGAGCGATTCTCCTAGATAAATGGCAAAACCTGTAACAGATTTTCTTGTATCAAAACATACTGCCCAATTTAGTTCTGAATAAGCTTTGAATGATAAAGAACAATTAGATGGAAAGAACAAACCTAATGAAGGACATTCTTTTAAGTATTTCAATATATGTAAGTCATAGTTCATATGCTGAACTATAGGTTTATGCACAAATTGGCTCAATTGATGCACATCAAATGTGATATCTGGTCTGGTAAAATTAAGATATAGCAATCTCCCTATTAGCCTTCGATACTGTTGAGGATAATTTAGAGGTTCACTAGTATTTATATGAAGTTTAAATCCCTTTTGCAAAGGAATTGAAGCAAGTTTGGCCCCCATTAGTCCAGCTTCAAAAATAAAATCCAAGACATAGTTTCTCTAAT